>JAWQEG010004378.1:0-82641 GCA_033782935.1 Petrolisthes cinctipes
GTGGGGGGGAAAGTTTTGGGGAGATGGGAGGGAGGGAGGGGGGAAAATTTTGTGGAAAGATGGGTGTGGAGAAGGTGGTTTGGGGGAGATGGGAGGGGAGGGGGGGGGGAGTTTTGGGGGGAGATGGAAGGGAGAGGGAGGGGGGAGGTTCTTTAAGTGATCGGTAGTTAATTTTGTTATAAATAGTAATTTGTATATATATTTGTGTGTATGTGTGTGTGTGTGTGTGTGTGTGTGTGGTAGTGAGTGGGGGGGGGGGGGGATGTTCACTGTTCACCGATAAATGTTCAGTGTTGGTGAATCTGGACCAACTGATTACTCCAGACTATTCCAAGCAACAGGCCACCACTATTTTTGTTAACCTGGTTCCGTTTCCTGGCATACTTTGGATATATCAAGTGGCTCTAATGTACCAAATGTACAGTATAATACCCCTAAGGCACCTCTCAGCAGCACGACTTTATACTGACCTCAAATAAAATAATGTTATACAATAATAATAATAATAAATTATTATTATTATAATACAATTACTACTACTAGTACTAATACTGCTGCTGCTACTGCTACTACTACTACTACTAATAATAATTAATAATAAATAATGATAATAATAATATTATACTACTACTACCACTACTACTATTACTTACTATTTATTATATATAATAATAATATTGATAATAATAATAATAATAATAAAAATAATAATAACAATAAAAAATAATAATAATAATAATAATAATCCCATGATTCTAGGGTTTTTTCAGTGGTGAGTAAAATCTGCCTAGCGTAAAAATGGAATAATAATAATAATAATAATAATAATAATAATAATAATAATAATAATAATATAAAAAACGTAGTACGTCACCATGCAGAAAAGAAGGTAAAGGGTATTTTTTTTGTGTGTGTGTCTGTGCTTCTTTCCCTTACTCCTTTCTCTCTCACACTTACTCATTTCCTGCTCCCAGTTTCACACTTTTTTTCTCTCTCTCTCTCACTCATTTCCCTTTTCATTCTCACTCACTTCCTTTCACTTTCACTCACTTCCTTTCACTCACATTCCCTTCCTTTCACTCTCATTCACTTTCTTTCACTCTTACTCACTCTCCCTTTCCCTCTCACTCCCTTCCTTTTCACTCTCACATCACTTCCTTTCACTCTCACTCACTTCCTTTCACTCTCACTCACTTTCTTTCACTCTCACTCACTTCCTTTCACTCTCATTCACTTCCTTTCACTCTCACTCACTTCCTTTCACTCTCACTCACTTCCTTTCACTCTCACTCACTTCTCCTTTCACTCTCACTCACTTCCTTTCACTCACACTCACTTTCCTTTCACTCACACTCACTTCCTTTCATTCTCATTCACTTCCTTTCACTCACTCACTTCCTTTCACTCTCACTCACTTCCTTTCACTCTCATTCACTTCCTTTCACTCTCACTCACTTCCTGTCATTCACACTCACTTCCTGTCATTCACACTCACTTCCTTTCACTCTCACTCACTTCCTTTCACCTCTCACTCACTTCCTTTTCACTCTCACTCACTTCCTTTCACTCTCTCACTCGTGACCTGACGTCCCAGTACCTTCACCTGTCTCTGAGGTAATCATCACCTGTGTTGTGCTGACGTCACGACTTACGAACCAACATTCCATAAACACCATAATTTATTTTATTATTATTATTATTATTACCATAATATTACTATTTACCATATATTATTACCATTATTATTATTATTTTTTACCATTATCATTATTACCATTATTATTATTATTATTACCATTATTAATATTATTTATTATCATCAATACCCCATTTCCCCTTTTTCTATTCCTCCATATGTTCCTGAGAAAGAAGTGGGAATGGATAATTATGAAAAGGGCGACGAAACTAATATGAATCACACATATATCAACACAACAACAATATAATAACAACAACATATACATTAATTGTTATTTATATCCCCCTCCTTGGTAAGTAAATATTGACTATGTAAACCAATGATTGATTTGATTGAGGGTGAAAGAATTAAGACAGCCCCTATTTTGCCTGGAAGACCCCTGACTGACCGACCGATTATTTTTATTGAGGGTGAAAGAATTAAGACAGCCCTCTATTTTGCCTGGAAGACCCTGTAGTGTAGAATGAAGGAAAAGGTGATAAAAAAAAAGTGGGACAAGAAACACGAAGGAAATAGAAAGTAATGGATGAATGCAATCTAATCAACGTGGGGTTGTCTGTATTATCTTCTATATCTATCTATATTATATGGATTAATCGATGAGGTAAGAGAGAATTATAGATGGGAACGCATTTAATTAAGTGTGAGCAGAGAAAATGTGAGGGAAAATATGAGGGAGGAGAGAGGGAGGGAGGGAGGTGGAAGTGGGGGAGGGAAAGGAGGTGGAGGAAACATGGCACGTGGAAGAAGTAGAGCGAGATACGGAATGAGAGAGGAGAGAGAGAGAGAGAGAGAGAGAGAGAGAGAGAGAGACGAGAAGAGAGAGATGAGAGAGAGAGGAGAGAGACGAGGATGAGAGAGAGAGAGAGATGAGAGAGAGAGAGGAGAAGAGAGAGAGAGAGAGAGAGAGAAAATGAAGAAAGTGAACTAAAGGTTAGTGAGAGAGTGAGACTGAGTGAATGAAGTGAGCAGTGGGATAAGAAAGAGATTGAATATGTGAGAGAGAGAGAGAGAGAGAGACGAGATGAGACGCGAGAGAGACGAGAGAGAAGAGGAGAGGACGAGAGAAGAGAGAGAGAGAGAGAGAGAGAGAGAGAGAGAGAGAGAGAGAGAGAGAGAGATGAGAGAGAGAGAGAGAGAGAGAGAGAGAGAGAGAGAGAAGAAAGTGAGTGTGAGTGAGAGAAAAAGAGAGAGTGTCGCCCTCACACTACCATATAAGGGACGGTGGTGCCAGCTAGACCAGAATAAGCTATACCAAAGAGGAGGGATACCCCAGCTCTCTCTCTCATCTCTCTCTCTCACCACGAAGCGAAGTCAGAACCCAGAATGTAACCAACCAACCACTCCTACCAACCAGCCAACCAATCAACTAACCTATCAACACCAACCAACCAATCAACCAAACCAATCAACTAACCAACCAGCCAACCAACCAACCAATTAACCAACCAATCAACCCACCAACTCAACCTACCAACCAACCAACCAACCAACCAACCCAACCAACCAGCCGGCTTAGTAAATCTCTGAATCCCAAATGACCCCCACCTCAAATCACACATCACCAGTAAACGTCGTCACTATCCTCTTCTTAATAGGCCTACTACCTACAAGCACATTAAGGGGAAATTCTCTTGTTGTTGGTGAATTGGAAGGCTACTGATTCCTCCTATAACTATGACAGAAAACAAATGCCCTCAATGGTATACTAATAGGAGATCTGTTTCATGGCATAAAGTGGAGGAATCAGAGACCTTCACCAACAAGACAATCTCCCCTTATTAACCTACACCATCACTAACATCCCACTGACACACACACACATACATACCCTTCTACTACCACCCACTTACAAGACTCCAATTACCTTCATCCCCTTTAGTTAAATATTTAAGTGTTTACAGTAATCTGAACTATAATGTAGGGTCGCTCAAAATAGTTTGCCCGCATAGTTTACACAAAACCTTATGAGGGATGGAATTCGTAGTGGACGTAACATGTGGACCCTTCCGTTTCGAGGTACTGGGAGTAGTTTTGTTCATTTCCTAAATCATCAGACCACTCCTTGGATTATTATTGTTGTGTAGATGATGTTCGTGTAGCTATAGGAATAGTTCTGGCTGTACTTTAACAAAATGAAAGTTGGGTAGGGGAAGGAGTTAGACTTCCACTAAATTCGAAGTCGCCACTGACCCCCAACTAACTCATCTTTGGAAATTTCAGATCAATAATCGTTTTACAACATATCCTTAATGCAGTACTATGCTCACGGAAGAAACGGTCCTATCTCGCCTGTTGAATTTAACATTTACTCAGAATTCGACATAACGAAAAATTTCCCTTCACATGGCTCTGCGTCACATGACTCACGCCTCACGGTAACGTGTTACCTTCCAGTGAACCCTCGACCTTCGAGATTCTTGGTACGGGCCTTAGGCCCCGTCTACAATATCGAGCAATGCTCGACAGGCACGGCCCGCGGAGCTTATTCGTCTAGCTTCTTTAGCAGTGTTACCACTAAACCACACTATCGGGCCTGCCACCCACCTACCAAAGGTGTATTGGAACTAATTTTGACAACACTGTTTGCCCGCCTGGCACTGCCCGATCGTATGGACGTGGTCTAAGAAGTTTGCGCCCCCTAGCCTGTGAACCACTGGAGTAAATTTAGGCTGGTTTCGCCCTTGTTTTCTGAGGAATGGATAATTGTGATTCCCTCAAAGGCTGCAACGAAACAGGTGTTGGTGTTTTGGTATCTGAGGTTTACAGTGTTTGCAGTACATGCGATACCCACACTCGTGTTACTGTGGCTTCTACCGAGGCTACGAGCATGGCTTGGCACGTACACTCTTGCTCTTCTATCTTGTCCGTCTGACACAACAGACAACAACAACAATTATTATCTTCACACCTTTGTTATAAAGTTTATGTTAGTACTGTTGAATCTGTTAATTTTCATGGATTAAATTGGGGAAGTGTGCTAGGTCAGAAAGACACTGTACCTTACCATAAGGAAAAAGGAGACAGATGGAGGGACAACAAGATCAAAGAAAAAAGAAGTAAGGCTTAAGTTAAGGGAGGAGAGAGCGGCTTGGGTCCGAAGGGGTGCCAAAATACTTACAGCATTGCCCACAACTTCGCAGGTTTTTTTTTTTATTATATAACATAACCTAAACTTTATATCACAAAGTAATTTCCTAGATATATACCGTTTTTGGACACGAAATTATGACTTTTTTTTTTTTTTTTTTACCCTGCGTTACAACATATCTTAATGTATCTAACTTGTGTTTAAACATATTTCTCTTCAGTTTCTTAACTTGCGTCCTCACACTGCAAGCACCATTTGACACACAATATGTTCTTTTTAGCTGGATGCTGCTCATGTCTGTAAGAACCCCTCATGACCCAGTGATCAAAACACTCACCTCTAGGAGGGGACTCCACTTATCTTGGTTCGATTCTGGCCAGACATTTTAGTGGGTGTAAGTAGTACATTCTTATATTTATTTCACATGTTGGCAACCCGCCCATATATCATCGATGACGTACACTGAAATTTTTCACCCACCCACCCACACACACAAACAGAGCCACTCCCAACACAAACATTGCACCGCACCCACACACACACACACCCAACATAACCACTTTTACTCTGCCTTCATAGGAGACATGGAGAGTAAATATCTGGTCGTAGACAGGTGGGATAAGATTATATAAAGGGGGAAGAATGGAAACTGTGCTTGTAAATAAAAAGATTTAGTATCACTGGGGAGGAGACAGAGGAGGAACAACAAGCAAGAAGGAAAAAGATAGAAGTGAGGAATAGTTAGAGTAAGGGATAGGCTCAGGTATGAAGGGGCGCTAAACCCCATAAAGCTATACCTCTCAGGAGAAGTAAATTGAAGGAAAGGAAGGACAGCTAAATATTCGACGGGAGTGACTGTTCCAAAGGGGCACCAAAACAAGACAAAGAAAAAAATACAACCTTAGTGTCAAGCAGCAAAGACTATATTATGACACTATATGGGAATGAGAGTGACACACCTTATGTCCCTGACTTAAGAAGACTTAATACCAGGAACTGTGGTAAGATGCCAGGGTGGGTGTCACTGTAGTCCTTTACATCCAGTTTTTATCAGGGCTTGAAATCTTGGCACAGGTCTTGCGAGAATTCATGGTGTCAGACAGTTTCACATCCCTGACACTATATGTTTCCCTTACATTCCTGTTGGAAAAACTACAAGTACTGTACACACATGTAAAGGAAGGCAAGTGAAGTGAAATAATGAAAATTAAATTCTCTAGGGGGGTTCAAAGGTTGAAAAGATACTTTAAAAAATTATTTGAAAAGGAATAATGACCACACCAAGCCTGAAAGACCCTGCAGCACAAGGGAGGAGGAGACACGGGAAACAGCAACCTTGAAGGAATTAGCATTCGATTCCATGTTTGAAATTAGTGTTTACACTGTATGTGTCTGATACCAGTTATGGATTTACTAATAATTGAAACAAAGCATCAAATGGCAATCTTACCCTTCATCTAATGTTGGAGTGTGGATATTCACCCAGTGAGTAAGGGTTAATAAATAGAATGTGTAGTATCATACATGTTCTCATGGTATTTTTCCCTTTTTATTGCTTTTTTCTTTTCAAATGTGGTTAGGAACCAAACCCCAGGATTTCATAACAATCTAATAGGAAAAATAAGTTCATGATGCAACCACTTTGATATTCAATGACTTTCTACAGAACACATCTGGCAAGTAGCTGGGGTTTCCTGTAATGCACTACACTGTGCGAAAATGAATTTATGTTTCCTCTTCAGCCTTTCCACTCGTTCTAGTAGTCTTGCCTTTAACATCTTTCTTCACTTCATCCACATGGGTGTGACATCACATGTTCTTTGAGGCTAATGCAATATGATTTTCCACATTACTAATACATGTAAAGAACTTTATAAACAAGTGCCAACACTGCAAGACTCGCTAACACACATGCACGTGATCTACCAGTTTGTGCTTCAATGATTCAGAGCCCTTGACCTCGATACAGTACTGTAGTTGCTTAACCTTTATTCAAATTTATTGGTTTTCAATTGTCAGTCACCCGAGTGGTAAACATACAAAATGTGTTTTGAAGGTTGGTGTGGCCAGTGAGTGAGGTAGTACAGTTCTCAAAGCAACAATAATGGAGTAACATCTTTTCTGTGTATTCTATAGATGACTGATAAAATCAATCTGCAATGAGGGAGGGGTTTCCAGTACCCTGTGGTGAGTCCCTTTTAATTGCTTATGACATGAAAGTCTTATGATGCCAATACTCTCTTTTCCCTTTCCCCATACGGGATACACATACTACATTATATATGAAATAATGACATAGTACCAATACAGTACTGGTACTATAAAATATGTTTATTAAACAAAATGTTCAATACATACTCTAAGCACAATTAAATTATACATGAAAATGGAATTATGATATAATAATGTAATAACAAATATATACAATAATCTCCTCTATGGCCCACCCTCCCCTCCTATACCCATACCCTTCCCTTACCTCTTCTTAACACTATCATAAACCTCAATCACTGTCACTGCTGCTGCTGCTGCTGCTTTCAACCTTTTTTTGCCTTCTCTCTCTTACTGCCTGCAACACACGAAAGCAACAAGTTACAAACCTGTAAAAAGCTTTGGAACTTGTTATATTTATGGCTTCTGTGGCAAGTTGAAATAAAAATATGAAAAGAAGCAGTGAAGAGGTAGATACTGCATTGCTTTATATATCTGGGACACTGAGGTTCATTTTAAGGATTTGGCAAACATAATTATTCCTTCAGACTGACCTGACCGATTATTGTACAACTTTAATGTGCTATGTGATTCAGGTTATCCATACTTATGTAGACTATGGTAAAGGAGGCATTTACTATTACTTCAAGAGTTAGTTAAATATAATAATTTTGTTTTCTCATATATATCAAATTATTACACATCATAAAATACAGTACTTAAATGTGTACAAAGTTTTGTTACCATCAAAATGGGCACACAGTTGTACATGCAAGAAACAGTAAGGCCTACACTCTACATGAAAGGACACTTACCTTACTATATATACTGCACTATATAAACCATCACAACCTAGAAAGAATCTTCATGAAATCAATAAATTGCTTAGATACCAGCAACCAACTGGCTTGTAAACCTGTGAACCCTGATTATCAACAAAAACCTTTATCAAATAAACAATAACCTAATGGTAAAAAACAGATACCTTAGGTGGAATATTGTAGGGAAATGTGGCGCCTGAAGCTTCAACCCTGGCCTTCAGCTTGGTTAGAGATGTGTGCCCCAAACTCTCTATGGGAATGGAGGATAATGCCTTCTGCAGGATCTCTAGACCCTTGCTGTAGTCCTCCTTTTCACCTGTCAAGTAAAAGCCATACTTCACTTTATCTTTCTTGAAGTGCCACTCGTAAGCCCTCGATATCCTCCTCATCAAGAAGTCCGGAATTAAGTCTGCTATTAACCACTGAGAACAGTATCTTTAAGCTAGAAAGATATAGTAAATGTGTACTGACCTAGAATGTCTATCCAGGTGGAATAAATAAGCCCCTTGGACTGAGGTGAGAGTGTGGGGTGAGAGCACATCTTGGCCTCTAATCTCTCCATCAGCTGGGGATCGGTTTGTTGCTTTGCCGTGTTCAAGATGCCACCAAATAACAAGTTGCTGCATTTCTCCAGATTGTGCTTCTTGAACACCTTTAAATATAAAAACATACAATAGTAGCAGCTTTCCTATAATCAGACTACATAATAATACAGGGAGTTACAGAGGGTGGTAGATGAGTTTCAGTCTGTGTGTAATAGAAGGAAACTGAAGGTGAATGTGGGTAAAAGTAAGGTGATGGTATTTGAGAGGGCAGAAACTTTGCCACACCTTACAGAGTGGGAGTACCAACTAGGACTAAATGTGAGATAACTCTGGGAGGTGAGAAAATTGAGGAAGTGAAGGAGTTTAAGTACCTGGGTACAGTTCTGTGTAAACATGGAAGTATGGAAGGAGAAATTAGGGAGAGAGCATTGTGGGGTAGACAGGTCATAGGATCAATGGAGAGGATTATGAAGGGTAGAAGTGTAAGTATGGAAGTGAAAAGGGGACTACGCAATAGTATAATCCTGCCAACATTGACATATGCATCAGAGACATGGACATGGAGTAGGGCTCATCAGTCTAGAATAGGAGCAGTGGAAATGAGTTACTTAAGAGGAGCATGTGGGATGGAGAAAGTAATGAGTGTGTGCATGAGAGATGTGGTATGAGTGAGAAGGCAATTGGTATTGGGTGTGGGGTGGTTGAGTGGGTGAAGCGTAATACATTGTGAGGTGATTTGGACATGTAGAGAGAATGCAATGTGAGGAGTTTGTAAAGAAGGTGTTTTGAAGTGAAGTTGTGGGACCTGGTGTGAGAGGCAGACCTCTGGTTAGTTGGCAGAACAGAGTGGATGAGTATGTAATGGAGAGAAATGTGAGGGGCAGAGGAGGGTTTAACCATGGAAGGAGGGAGTGTTGGAACAGGGAAAACTGGAGACACTTCTGCCGTGGCGAGTTCCCGGAGGGAACGAGGCGTCAGAGCTATAGACAATAGATTGTAATTATCATTATCAAACATTCTCTTTGAACAGCAAATAAATTTCATTAATTTCTTTCTATATCATGAGAAACATTTTCCCTCACACTCTGTGCCATACATAGCTGGTATAGACATAGAATGGTGTCCTAGTCTTAAGATATTGACAACTATAAAGCCCCTTACAAGTGACTTTGACCTGCAAGTGTACACACCAGCTACCAGTTAGGTCCATTTACCTACCTCTTCTGCCTCAGCATATTTGCCCTCAGCAAACAGGTGCATCCATATACAGTTTACAGGTTCCGTAAGACCCCTTGTTGAATACTCCTCAGCTAGTGATGTGACTGGTCAGGGGAAATCAATTATATCAGTATTTTAACAAACAATTGAGGTTCTTACGAGGCATAAGTGTATGGTTTAGGTGTAAAGACATGTGATGGAAAACAATGATAATATCCAATTAAAGTTTAAATGTTAGAAGTCACTGACACTATCACTTCCTTTGTATGAAGACGACAAGGGAGCTGGGATATGAACATCATAAAAGAGGAAAATCCTTAGTTGTACTCACCATGGTTTCCAAATCAAATACCAAAAGCACAAGCTCTATTACCAGTATCACTTGACAAGAGAGACTTCCCCTAATCTCATGCTCACCTTCATCCACTGAGTCAGGTTCGTCATTAAGAAGTCCCAGGATGCTGCCCTTGGGGAAGTCACCGGCAACAGCAGCAAGCTCAGAGTCTGATGCTGAAGCCAGTCTTTTTCTCAAGGACTCTACCACCTCTCGCCACCGACCAGCTGAACGGTAACTGTCAGCCAGACGGTTTAGGAATCCCACCCTCCTCTGCAATGACTGGTCAAGCAAAAAGCTGAGATAGAATACTGAGGTAAAGGTATAAAGACAATATGGAGTGCAGTACAGTAAAGATGTGAACAAGAAATGAACCAAAATAGAGAGATTACTTAATTTCTTTTCTTGAAAACTAGATGGTAAAGACCTAAGTAAATATTATAACTTTTCTACAGTTTTCTTAAATTGGCCCAGGCAACTACTATAATTCGACCAGGTTTGGAGACACCCTCGTTTTGAGCTGAACAAAAGTAGCAGAGGTTGAGGGTCAGAGGGACGTCTCAAAACACTATTTGGTGAAGATTCGAGTGTAACATTTACATTTATTTTTTTTATGCATATGACAAATCTCTGGGATACTAATAACTGATAAATGGAATACTATTCAGTTAAAATGTATTTGCACATACCATATTAACCATCTATACAGAATTACATAGTATTCATTGCAAAACCAAATTAATACATCACCTACCTCATTTAAATACTTTTCGAATGATGCAATATTTTCAACTTCCCCATTCCTAGAGAGAGTAACGAGGAGGAATTTGAGGACCCGAGGTATTGGGTAACTTTCCTTCACCAGCATCTCTCTCAATATATCTGATGCCTCAACCAGCCTCTGTTCCAACACCAACCCCTCTAATAGATCAGACTGAGACTGGATGCTGAGATGAACACCTTCATCATCACACCTGTGAGGGGAAATGATGGTGATGTACTGCTGAATTGGGTAACACAAGTAGGTATCTAAACCTACACTAATGAAATTTTTGTAGTTTCTATACATGCCATGTTCCAATAATGTGGACTTCAGCCCTATAATATTACTGGAAAACTAGAGTTTGCTAATACCTCAAAGCTATAATATGAAATAGGCATCAGTGCACTGGTGGTGTTCTGTTGCAAAATTTGACCTAATTACGTCAGAAGAAGCCTCTCATTGATATTCGACTAACTGTATTTATAACTATCCTTAATTTGAAGATCTTACAACACCTCAGTATGATATTCCATTCATGCCTTTATCTTTATCTTCATTTCTGTTATACATACACCAAAAGAAAATTTAAGCAAATAATTTGGTAGTCTTCAAGGAAATAGTAATGCATTAACAATATTGAATTTTTTTAAAGGATACAGTGTATCCAAAAATACCAGTCCCTCATTTTTTACATACTCAAAAACATATGATTCTCATCCAAAGAAAACCATTGCAATAATCCACATGCCTTTCCCACTTCCCCAATGAGATAGATGCACTTTTGACCTTAAGAAAAGTGGTGTACTGTAATGTCACCAATCAAGGTTCCTCCTCGAATGGAGTCTTTTCAAATATCTGCCACTCACCGTTTCTTTAATGCTATTGCAGTTGTGAAATCTCGTTTCTTTATTGCTTGAAGGAACTGTCCCTTATCTGGTGTCAGTAAGGTTTCTGTGGACACTGCAGGCTCCTTTGGTTTCTTGGTCTCTTGCTGTTGCTGTTGCTGTTGCTGTTGCTGTTGCTTTGCTGGAACCACAAAGGGAGCCTTTCGACCGTTCTTCTCCAGGAATGTTCCAAGTTCATACAAGAATGCTTCACTGGGCTCTAAATTCTCCTCTTGCATTGTTGTCCATATATCTAGAGCCTTGTCACAGTCCACTTCCTTTACTGCAGTAAAGAGGGTTGAAAATAATATTAATGCAGGAGGAATTGGATCATTCAGTTTCACCATCATGCCACTTAATTTTCTCTGAGCAATGGGTACTTGATGCTGGTCTCCAATAAGACAGATAATGTTTTTTACAGCAATTTCACTTATACTTTGTGTCATACATTTTGTCCTGTGCAATGTGCATTTGATGGTGATATATTAATAACATTATGAACTTAGGAGCAATCCTGTTGTTATCTGCTAGAAATTAGTATCACCCACAATTATTTCCTATATTTTTTTAACTGTGCAGTGAGAATATGATCAGTCTAATACATGCCACATCTATATTTTGAAATTAAAATGTAATGATACTATTGTGAAGTATAATATTTTTAGTTCTGTATCATCCTTTATCATTGCAGAAAAGTTTTTAAAAAAGTATTAACTTATGCATATAGCCTTAATAAAATTACACAAGGACCATACAATACCACATCAACCATACAATAAAAGCATCACCAGATGGTACTCACTGTAAGCCCGGAGAAGATTCCTAAACAACATTTCCCTATTAACATCAAAGACATTCTTGGTTACAGCTACCAGGTTCTCCAGGTAGTTCACTTGGCCTAGGCTGCAGTACCGCTGACACGTCCTGTCTAGCTTGTCGTTATGGGCACGCAGGCCAGGCGTCTGTAGGGCAATGGTAATGTTGTGGGAATAAAATGTTTAGCAAGAAGTGAAGGTGAGAGATTTACTCATACACTACAAGGCAAGGAAATAAGAAAGGGAAAATGGGATAAGAAAAGAAAAATAACACAATAAAAAGGATCTGGGTTACGAGTTGGGGACAAGGTACAGGACTGAGCTCGATGAGAGATGACATTAAAGACTATAACAAGATTAAACCGGACAAGACGGACTGGAATGAAGCAGAACAAAACAGGACGAGGGACTCACATTGATGAGTTTCCTAGCCTGGTTGATGCGGTCAGCCTCGACGAAAGAGATGACCATGTCGTACAAACTGTTCATCTCGCCGTGGACCGCAATACTCAAGTCCAGCACTTTCTGCAGTCTGGGTGTGATGGGGTATTAAAAGCTATATTACTAGTACAGTTTAGTAATGCTCTGCTCTACAGTAAATGATTATCCTGTTATCTGTATATGACATTTCTGTATCATTCCCTTGCATGTGGTTGGCTAATATGAGGTCTATAATTTACCTTAATAGTACCACGGAACTTATCTGTGATAAACATTTATAGATCAAATTATTCTACAGGTATCAAGTTGGCTTTTTAATTGCAGATGTGTAGAATAACCCAGTTCTTACTCCATGTTACCATGAACCCCTGGCATGCCGTCGAGCGATGAAATGGAAATACCTCTGTATTAATAAAAATTACCAGTGAAGGAGGAGTTTTTTTAACAGTCTAGAAAAGCTGATTGTGATCCTCAACCATTTTCTAGGAAGTTTAGTTAAGTACGGCTGTGAACCCCCTGCCAATGTGTCTGCCACTCACTATCTGTATATATAGCCAGAATGAAACTTCCTGTTGATTTTATAATTAAACTTCTTATAATGAGTGTGACAAGGGTACACCTTGTTTCCAGCTACAGCTTCTTTTGGCTGAACAGGTTCGTGAAAGCTCTTCCTCAAATGGCATTTTTAATATACAGTACAAAGTCAGACAAGCTGTCACCATAGTTAAATCATCACAAAAGGAATAAAGGCAAAGATAGATGAGTATGTATGAGAATGGGTGTTCTGTGAGCACCTACCTTGAACAATTCTTAAAAATTGGAAAGCGAATCTCACAGAACACCCTGGAGAGGACAAGAGAAAATTTTATTATTTTCTATATATTTTATCCAAATTATCACTACAACTTTGAATGCCTTGCAAATACTAGTTTGTTTGGGGTGACATTCATGCCTAGTGTTTTTGTATATATTTGTATATATCACTAGAAACTATACATTAAAAAATGCTGTTTTATTATTTTGAAGCCAATCTTTACTCAGTTGTAATTACCGATCAGTTATGAAGTAAACTATAATTGATGTAATTTTTAAGAGTATGATAGTATTTTGGCCTTCTCTTGTTTCTCCAAAGTTTATAAAAAATTACATACTGGTACAACATAAATTGAAAGAAATGGTCGAAAATAACTCCTAGATTTACATAATACTGATGAAAATCCACAAGAAGTAAGCAGTAAAATGATAACCACATTTTTGTATACTATTACTTTAGCTTATGGTAAATGCCTGCAGGAAACCACCTTACTTAACACCTAACTGGGTAATGTGTCACTCCTAATCCCTTTGTGGCAATGTTGAACTTCCCAATCTTTGTGAACCTTTACTGTACTGTACTGGCTGAAGGGCATTTACCATCAGCTACCAATATATTGGTTATATATTTGCGAGCATTCTCTAAGAAAGTGACAGTATAATTAATTATAAAGCATGCATTACTTCTTACCTGGGCCCATCCTCCAAGGTAATGAATTTTTGGGTTAACTCAGCCTTGAAAGGTGTGAACTTGTGCTCATGGACAAGCTTCTCAAACTCCTCCAGGGCACCATCCAGATTATCACTGTCACAAGGAATAACAAACTATACTTGTGATGCTATTTTAAACCATATAAAAGGATTAACAATCTTTAACACACAATTTTACCTTTTTATATGTACTTCAAATCCCTCCCACCCATAAAACTCAAAACCACAATAATTTGGCTAGTTCACCTATGATTCTAGACACCTGATGTTATTAGGAATAAAATATTGAAGTTTCTTGAAAATGGAAAAACAAGAAAAATTGAGAAATACAAACACAAAACATGCAAAGAAAAAAAGACACCCACCTCTTCATATATGCCTTAATGAGTGGACCGAATATGGCATTGGAGGGTGGGAGGATTTTAGAGATTAAGATGGCATCGAGGAGTCTTTGGGTGGAGGCCACGTCACCCTTCTCAGCAACTATGTCCAGGAGTTGGCGTGCAAGGCCCTGCTGGTTACCAAGGTCCTGAGACGACGGTTCTGAAGGCTCTGGGCCACTGGTTTTAATTAATTCTTCTGCCTCTGTGGTGGATCAAAGAGAGGAGAGATGATCAAGATGTTTCATCATTACATGGAAAATTGGTTTTATTTTTCTAGTTTTCTTAGTGTACAGTCGGGCTCAGGAATTCGTATACACCACTGTGACATCAAGGGTTTGTAACAACTACAAAACTTTGTACATTAATTTCCTAACACCAAACTTTTATAGTAATGTTATTTGGGTAATACTTGAATCAGTCAGCAGAACAATCCCTACAGTATGTGTAGAATAAAGACCCCTTGTAACCAATGTTCTGTGTACGAATTCCTGAGGCCGACTGTACATGAGATAAAAGATTTAGGTAACAATCAGTTCTGTGACTCTGAAGAATATATGACACTGACACTGGCTTGGTTAAAAAGAATGGATACCTAAGTAGATATAATACTGAACATACAGTATACATACAAACACAGATACATACCATTAACAAGACCCTGTTGCACCATGAGCTGTGCTAGACGGAAGACCTTGAAGGGAATTAGTCGGGCATCAGGGTGCCTCTGAGTCATGGCAGCTAAGGTCTCCTGTGCTTGTTCAAGATTTTCTGCCTTCACGTACATGTCAATCAACAATGCATACACACCCGTGTTCAATGGGAATTCCTGCACCTCCAGGCTCTGTAAAGGTTAAATTAGGTTATGTTAAGAGCTTAGATTACTTTAAATTGAGTTGATTGAAATTCTAGACTTTACCATTCAGTTCACAAGAAAGGTATAGATTCAGCACATTATTTTCCCGTAAATATTCTACCTTGATCATACGAATTATATTTGATGTGTGTTGAGCCCACTGTTACTCATCAATGACCGGTAATATGGATAGTGGACACAGTACACAATCCTACACATGGTGAACTTACCCAGACAATTTGTGAAACATGTATAAGTATTACTTTCCACTAATTTTGCATGTACAGCCGGCTCCACTGCCACGAGGGCCACTGCAGTGTTGTCAACGCTCCCTCTCACAGGCTTGAACCACAAACTTCGGTCCGAGACACACATCTGAAACACTCACTAGTGAGAGAGAAGGTAATGATGGTTGGCAGGCTTGTATGCTGAGTGAAACGAATGACAATGAAATAATAATCTGTATGTGAGCAATTTTGTTTTTAGGTGGATGCAAAAATAGGCACCAAATGATTCCTGATGTATTAATTTGCTATATTTCATAGTGCGGAATATTACATTGTAATGCTCGATAAATCAGGTTTTGATTAACTATTAAGATGCACCTGTGGCTAGTGTATGGATGTTCTGATAATATTGACATATTAAGTAGGAGAGCCCTTTTCCTTGCTCCGGGGTAAAACTCAGCACTCTGACATTTGCGAGCAACAACCTCTACCTTACTGACCTCGCTGATACTTGAGGAACAATTACATAAGAACTGAGAATATTAGATAACAAGCATCGGCACGGTGACGGCACCATGAACTATCCATCATCTGGCCCTTTAATTATTACCTCAAATAAATCGGGATAAGTGAATCCTATATATTGGCTGTTATGTATTCACATTGCAAGGGTGGAAACAGAATACCCAAGCCCTCTTCATGCAGGAACTCAATGTATGGCAGGTGGCACATTCCTTTACAGAATTCAGTACTAAAATTAATGACATGTAGCACATCTATCTGGGTAATTACTGGTATTTATCGTTTTACAGCTTACGTTATTCCTCGTTATTGCCTTGCAGAATTGCGAGGCAAATACTGTGATAAAAACATACATAACTTTACGGTTGTTACCCTTAAGCTTACATGAGTATTAATTATTTGTTTACTATTGAATGCAATGTAATCAGAATTGCGCCCAGACTCCCTCCTTCACAAAGATCTGCAGCCGGTCGGGCATCGAGGCGACGAGACTAGTAAATGCTTCATACGTTTCTCTTGTATCGAAGTTCGCGGTTCACGCCTGGGCGAGTGAGCAGTGAAAACACAGACATTCTTCAACTCAGATACGGATCAGATGCAGGCAGAGGCAGGCGAGCGAGAGGAGGACTGGCAAAATGGTCGCTTTTGTCTGCGTGTGGCGAAGTGTCAGTTTGAGTGAATGAGGTCTAACGTGACAGTTTAGTAAGCAAGTGACATTCATTTAATAAATAGAAGACGGGACCGGAAAGCATAAATGATGACAAGGAGAACAACCTACACTAAAACATATCTGTCTTATTAAATACAGCCCCAAGACCAATTATATGGAGACTAAGTGGTAAAGGAAAGGGAAGAGTAGGGTAGAGATAAGATGGAGGTGGAAGCCAAGGGATGTTCATCTGCACCCTGCACAAGAATTGCACCAGCCTCGTCTACAAGGTTATTTCCAGTTCTTGGGGAAAAAAAAAATGTATTACACCTGTTAAACCTGTAATTTTAGTTTTACCACCAAACTTCAGTTTTCGTCCTTACAATGCGAATATATTACAGCCAGCAAATAGGATTTACTTTCCCGGTTTTATTTGAGGTAATAATTAAAGGGGCCAGATGATGGATAGTTCATGGTGCCTACGCTTGGATTATCTAATATTCTCAGTTCTTATGTAATTGTTCCTCAAGTATCAGCGAGGTCAGTAAGGTTGTTGCTCGCAAATGTCAGAGTGCTGAGTTTTACCCCGGAGCAAGGAAAAAGGCTCTCCTACTTAATATGTCAATATTATCAGAACATCCATACACTAGCCACAGGTGCATCTTAATAGTTAATCAAAACCTGATTTATCGAGCATTACAATGTAATATTCCGCACTATGAAATATAGCAAAATAATACATCAGGAATCATTTGGTGCTTATTGTTGCATCCACCTAAAAACAAAATTGCTCACATACAGATTATTATTTCATTGTCATTCGTTTCACTCAGCATACAAGCCTGCCAACCATCATTACCTTCTCTCTCACTAGTGAGTGTTTCAGATGTGTGTCTCGGACCGAAGTTTGTGGTTCAAGCCTCGGAGAGGGAGCGTTGACAACACTGCAGTGGCCCTCGTGGCAGTGGAGCCGGCTGTACATCAGGCATTTATCCTATATTTTTGTTAAGATCCTAGGACTTACATTAACCAAAATTAAATCTGAACATGTCCCCTATATTAACCTCATTATTATCACTAAAAGGCATTAATTTCTACTACAATCACTATCTTCCTTGTCACAACACTAATCCATTCCTCCCCTATTGTTCCTCACAGCACTCACCTTCTTCACCAGCTCTGCCTTTTCCACTTCTCCTTTGCGAACCAATGCAAGGAGGAGGTTAACCTCAACACTGGTGGTAGGCTGGCCACTCTGCCTCAGGTCTTCCAGTCTAGCCTCTAGATCCTCAACACTCTGTTGGCCCTGGGGTCAGAGGAGCAGTTAATATTGCACTCACTGGCACAAAAACATAATGACACACAGATAATCATTAACATCTTTCTGGTACCTTGCTTCCTCCAAAATATGCTAGAAAACAGGATTAGAATAAAAAATAATTGTGGTCTGTTGCTTGGAATACTTTGGAAGAATCAGTTGCTCCTGATTTACCAACACTGTACTTCCCCCATAAATGAGTGTGGATATTAACATGTAGTCTCTGTAGTTTCATTGCACCCATTTTTTTCCTTGGGTTACTCTATTTTCCTTTTCATACTCTCCCCTTATATCCAATATATAATACTACCACCACAACCACAAATATTCAAAATAGTGATATATTACCATACATAGTGTAATACCCAAATAAAGTACAAAAGTAATGTGATTTTCTGAGAATAAGGGTGTTGGAAGTAACAATGACTAAACTGTACTGAAATTCCAAAAAGGCAATGGTAATTAACACGTTGAAAAAAAAATGTCATAAAACTCACAAATGGCTCCCGTGGAGAGACTGAAAGAGGTTCATAAACAAGGTTTCCAGATGATAATGTATTCAACAAATTCAAGACAGTCTCTGTGCTGTCATCCTTCCTTAATCTCCCTAAAGCTGCTTCTGCTGAGTTCTTGGAGATACTGATGCCTCTCCGACACATTTCCTGGTGACCACATGAAAAATATTTTAGAACATACACATTAAATATACAAAATCCAAGATATACAAATGATGCTGAGAAAAATACAGTATAGCATACATTTAACAACATTCAGGTTGAAAAACAGAAGAAGAGTATGTGGGGCATAAACTGCTGATAACAATTATTTTTGTCTTCTACAGCTCGGTCAGCAGGTCAACTTTAGTTACACAACACTCATATAGATCTACCTGGGAATACCTTCTCAACACAACACTATGGTACACAAATTCCCTCTGAGGGTTTTCTTCAAGGAAAGGAGTGAATAGTCCATTTAGGATGTAACAGTACACAGAGAATAAAATGTATTATGATTCTTTATAAAACATGAACAGTAGAAGCACAACCCCACCTTTAAAAGGGGCTCCAATCTGTTCTCCAAAGTCTTCCTCTGTAACTGAGCCAGCAAGTCCAACAGTAAAATGCCAGCAATGTCTATCTGTTTGGTCTCTCCAGCCTGGTTCTCTTCCTCTTCCTCGGTTTGCTTGCCCTCATTTCCATCTGTAGACACACCAGATGTTCTAACATTTCAATTTTATTTCACTATTTAGATACAGAAGAGATCAAAACAGCTGAGAACGATTAGAATGTGCAATACCTTCCCTTGAAAAAGCCCAGCTGACAAGGCTGACCTGACCTTTCCAAAAATATTAAGTAAAAGCTCTATAGATAACATAAGATGGAAATAATGCTTCCCCAAATCTCTTCCCCACCTGTGTCCTGGTTTATGTTGACCATTTGTCCCAGGATGGTGACAGCAGCCTTTGCATCTCCAGTACTGAGGTATACATTGGCAAGAGTGCGTCGGAGGATGTCCTTCACACGGGTCCGATACTTGGATACTGAGGAGACAATTATTTTCAAGATATAATTCAATCAAATGAAAGATTACTGAATGAGAAAACATATACAGGTACCAGTATTACAGTGCAACAAGGTCATATACAACTGACCAACTTATGATGCACCAAAAGAACATAACCAATTCCTCGTTCCCTCTGGGAACTCCCCCCCCCAAGGGGCTAGCTATGGTAAATACTTTCACCCATTAGCCACCTACCAGACAAAGCCCAGGAGTTAATATGCACTCAGACAGTGGCTCCTCATGAATCAACCTAAAACTAACCTAACTCATGTAAATATAACTCACCCACTCTGGCAGCAGTTTGTATATCATTACTGTCGAGGTGATAGGCAACCAGACTGCTCACCACTATGGGGAGCGAGAGACCTGCCCCCTTGAGACCAGTCACCACCTTGTCCTCCGCCTCTTGCAGTCTACCAAGCAACGCTGGCATCACGTATGACCGGAATGTCTCCAGGGTCATTGGTACCTCCATGCTGGTCATCTCTGCTACTGTCTTGTACACCACTGTCAGAAAAACACAATCACTTAATTCATACCATCTCTGGTTTCTTCACACATTCATTCAACTGGTGTACTTCAAGCATGCGAGAAACAATGCATAACTGGTACTATATATTACATAAATAAAAAGGCTAAGAGGTGGCACAGTTACAAAACTATTAATTAGTTCCATGTTGGTGACAATCGGTCATAGCCATGTTCAAGTAACCCAAGAAAGTAATGTCAATTTTGACCATACTTCAAAACTGGCTGGACAAATACAGCAACTGGTATGAGGGCTCTATGAACTGTCTACAGAGTCAATACACTAGTCTGTATCCACATCTAGCATACAGCCAATAGATCCAAACCTAAAGAGAAATGAGGATAAAGTATTCTACTACAAGCATCCCAGAATAAAGTGCACATTCTCACTTTGACTATCTCCCTGGCTGCTGTAGTGTGTGATAATGGGCCAGAAGTAGTGGGTGCGGACCTCAGCATTGTCCTCGGCCAACACTCTTATCAGGGCCATGGCCAGCTCAGGGTGGCCTTCGCTGAGGGCTGTACCAAGGGCAGTCTCCAAGGCAAAGGGGTTGTAACCTTCCTTTTTCAATTCTTGGCAATAGTGGACAACAGTTGGAGTATCCTTAAAAGAAAAAAAGGCAATTAATTATTTATTTCCACATACAGTACAGTACAACTCCCCCCAAGTAGGAATCTCACTTAGCTAATCACACATTTACATAGCAACTTTTTGTCTACTCCTTTTGCACTCCTACAACCAGTTGACTTCATTCTAACATGACTTATACTGTATAGGTATTCCCTCTTTCTTCTCCTTTCCACCTCTTTCACATTTCCCTGAAACAGTCACTATTGCAATTTCCTTTTCTCCTTCTGCAATTTTATCTCATTTGTCTACCATGCAATTTTATTCTTTACTATATTTTTGGATTACCCAATTTCTATTATAACTGGCAGCACTCCCAGTTTCCAATCTCATCATTCAACCTCAACACAAACAAACTTGCACATTAATAGCTCTCACCATGCCACTCTTAACGAGGTGACAAATGAAAAAGGCGCCCATGGGTGCAGACTCTCCTAGTGCATTACGGGCCATTCGCATCGAAAGGAAGACTTGGTAGGCCATCTGGGGACACCCTGAATTCATGAGTCGGTAGATGAGGTTGATGGCATCCTGGTTGTAGCCCTGTTGCTTGTCTAGTTTCTCAATCATCTGGTAAAAGAAAAATATGGTTTTGGTTAAGTGATATGATTTAATTTTTTTGTTTACAATTTTGTAATTCAGAACTTAGGTACCTTTAACTGTGGGTGTCGGCAATTGTCGACACCACCACCAAGTGTGGGTGACAGTGACAACGGGTGTCGGCAATTGTCAACACCACCACCAATTGTGGGTGACAGCGGGTGTCGGCATTTGTCAACAGACGCATTTTTAAATATGCGCGCCCCCTGACATACTTGATTAGACTCATAGGGCATAGAAGGGTCAACTGAGTCACAGAGTTGACGGGCTAAAATATGCCCGCGGTTAAGAGGTAACCGAAACTAAATTTTTCTCTTTAGATATTATGGATAACTGAACCATCTAAATAATTGACGTACAATTATTTTTGTGCTATAGTCAACCATAACTTGACTGACTACACATAGAGGTTATGAATACTGTATACTGTCTGGCACATCACTTTAATAAGGATTTCAAACTTTACCTGTCACCAATAACTAATTATCATTACTGTACTTATAATATATTTGCTTTAATTATGGGTAGTGTGCAAGAAATTATATCAAGTAACAACATTACCTGCATGACATTACTGGCATGTCCTTTCTGTGCCAAGACAAGGATAACCTCCATCAAGTCACGGTCATGGAGGGGCACCTCGGCTTCCTTACACTCTGCTAAGATCTTCTCTATGGCATCCAGATTGCCAGCCTCAGCATAGCTACACAGAAGGGCAGTGTAGGTGTCTGTTGTGGGTTCCAGTCCAGAGGCTCTCATCACCTCCAATACCCCTTGGGAGCTTTCCAAATCACTGCCCAACAAAATATTTACTTGTAAGCCAAATTTGCTAACAAACTGCATAAAACAAACACCATTTGAGAAGCTTTTATACAATTCAGGGGTTATTGATATAAAAATAAGCAAATGTGAAGAATCATATATAAAATATCAACATTTTAGAGATATCACTTACTTTGCTCTGGCATGCCCCATTATCAATGAACTGAATATATTTTCTCCAACTGGTAGCTGCTTCTCCTTCATGAACTCCAATATCTTTGTGGCTCCTTCTATGTCTCCATCCTGAAAACATATGGATCCTTAACAAAATCATTTCACTCTTCCTCATGCATATGATATGTATGTATGACAAAAGCAACAAAATGACCTTTTTCTGTCCTGGAGCACTGAATCTGGGACATGGAAGGAATGAGACTTAAAGCATACTAAAACTAGCCAACTAAATAACACACTACATCTTCATACCACAGGGGAAAAAAAAAAAAAAAGTTTAAACTTTAAGAGCCAACTTGCACACTAAGTTCAACCAACCTGACAATAACGTGCAATGAGCCTCTGGTAGGTGACTCTGTTGGGCTCAATGTCATTCTTCTCCAAGTTGGCCAAGAACTCGGTTGCAGAGAACTTGTGGTTGTTCTCCAGGTAAACCCGTAGTAGGGTATTGTAGTGGCTTATGTCCAGCGGCACATCTGTAAGAACCAACCAGGTTACCTATCAATGAGACAAACTTCATACTAAGAAAACTGGAATTTATATAATTGTTTATCTTTTGACAAACAATCCAATCAATAGCATAATGGCTAAGAGTGAAAGGTCACAGCATGACAGCTGATGTTTAAGTATCACACACTAGCAATTTTAATACAAGGTACACAAAGTATCCTTTATACTACATCCATAACACTTACCGAGTTGGTGTAATGTATCCCATATCTCCTGAACCAGTTTGTTTCGCACCTCAGGCCTCTCCTCTGGCACTAGACTACCACAACACCGTAACAGCAGCAGGCTCTGGGTGCTCGACGCGTGCTCTGACAAGAATATAAACATTAGTCTAGAACAAAACTACAGTACACTACAAAACCCATGCTATGCAATTTTCCTTCATCACTTATAACTAGAAATAATGTACAGCAATTAGTGGTACTTGCTGAAAATAATTAAATCCAATCTTTTCTTTCGGTACGTGTTTTTTATTATTACCCTTCATCACTTATAACTGGAAATAATGTATAGAAATTAGTGGTATTTGCTGACAAAAATGAAATCCAATCTTTACTTATATGGTTCTTATAATTACACAGCATAACTGACTTAAATACAGTACCCTCAAAAACATTCTACTGATGTAACAGAACATTAAAATTTAATAGGGACCAGTTAAGTTTAATTCCAACTGTTCACATTCTAACAGCGGGCTCAAATTAACTTTATACAGCACAGAATTTTTAGACACTGGTCCATTTTGAAAGATGTCATACAATAAACCTTCTATACACTTACTTAAAGTTTTTATCTCCTTAAATATTTCCTCAATATCCTTTATGAAAATGCGCCCTGTCCTTCTCATCTCTGTATCAATGCGGAAGAGGGCTTTGTCTACACCCAGACCTCGAGTTCGGCCCCCACTTCTTACATTTTCTATGGGTTTTACTGTTGCCAGTGATCTGTAAAAAAGATATAGTGAAATACGTAAATAATTATAACTTGGATACAAAATATTTTCTCTAATACAGTAAATTGCTAGACAAGGAAACATTTAAAATGTTGTTGTTTTGGTTTTTATACGCAAAGGTCCGTTTTATATATATCTTTGTATAAAATAAGGAAAATCTGCATAAGAGTTCCACGTGGCAAATATTTACAAATTATGTATAGTGAATAATGAAGGTAGGAAAACCACATCATAGTGTGGCAATATGGTCAAACAATACCTATGATAATTATAGGACATTGAACGTATGGAAGTAATAATATAATAACCTGCTTCTAGTAAAATAATACCCATGATAATTATAAGGTATTGATCTTATGGAAGTAATAAGATAATAACCTGCTTATAGTAAAATAATACCCATGATAATTATAGGGTATTGATCGTATGGAAGTAATAAGATAATAACCTGCTAATAGTAAAATAATACCCATGGTAATTATAGGGTATTGATCGTTTGGAAGTAATAAGATAATAACCTGCTTATAGTAGAATAATACCCATGATTATTATAAGGTATTGAACGTATGGAAGTAATAAGATAATAACCTGCTTCTAGTAAAATAATACCCATGATAATTATAAGGTATTGATCTTATGGAAGTAATAAGAAAATAACCTGCTTATAGTAGAATAATACCCATGATAATTATAAGGTATTGATCTTATGGAAGTAATAAGATAATAACCTGCTTATAGTAAAATAATACCCATGGTAATTATAAGGTATTGATCGTATGGAAGTAATACGATAATAACGGTAAATAACCTACATATTTTACACTATACCTTTACCATTGTCAACATTATATAACACCATAATAACCTGTATATTTCACGTAATTTACAGTACAACCTTTATCATTGTCAATATTATACAAGCCCCACGATAATAACCTGCATATTTTATTTAGATTTACACTATAATTACCTTTACCAGTGTCAATAATTATAAACCACAAACCAACAACATTTTTATGATATAATAGGAATGACAGACCACCAATTTTTTTTATATTCTTATGTAAACAACAACAATAACAATATTTTAATAACCAACTACAACAACTCCTTATATCATCATAATAATAATTGTGTATGATAACAAGATGAGCATAAAGCATAGATAAATAATAATAATGATAATAAATAAATAATAATTACACTAGACGCTGCAGACGACACACACAAACACACACATGCCGGTCACAATTATTTTTTTTTTCCTTTTATTTCTCTTATTTAAGTTTGTACCTGGCTATAGTGGTGTGTAGTTGTAGTGTCTGGGTTCTTTGGAGTGTAAGGGCATCGTATCGTTGAATATTTGTCGTCCACGAACGCCTCAAACCACTAAATATTTTAAGGATGCTGCTGGAGCGTATGAGGGAGGCCATCCTCGGGTACAGTGTTGCCAGCAGTGATGCCAACTCAAATTTTTGAAATCCGCTAGACTAGTCAAGAAAATCCGCTAAATCATAGGTAAAGCTCTTACAATTTTCCGCTAGATTGGCTTTTAAAATACGCTAGTTACTCTTGTAAAGTTCAATTTTATTTCCGCTAGATAATTTCTAAATCCACTAGATCTAGCCGAAAATCCCCCAAGTTGGCATCACTGGTTGCCAGGTGTGCTTAGTAGCCTTGCAATGGTGCCAGATGGGATATAGGGGAAATTCCTTAATATTTACCCTGTTGTTGTTTTGGGGTAAAATCTAACTGAGGAATACTCAGTTAGATTTTACCCCAAAACAACAGGGTAAAATTATATTGAAACAATTACCGATATTGCGTACGGTTTTTCTACCTTCATTTTACCCACTTATTTAGACCATTCTAAGACTATTTTCTTCTATGACATTTCCTCCGCAAATGCCCCATTTCCAAGATAGGGCTTCTACAACTTTTCCACGCCACTACACACAGATCAGGGAACCCAGTTTGAGTCCAAGGCGTGGCAAGACATGCTCAATCTCCGAGGAACCCGCCGCCAGAGAACCACAGCTTACCACCCGTACAGTAATGACATGGTAGAACGCCTGCATAGGAGATTGAAAGACTCCTTCCGGGTGCTGCAACCCAGCCAATGGACGGACGCCCTACCTCTCATCTATCTACCCCAAAGTAGATAGATAAAAGAAAAGATGGTCAAGAAATCTACCAGTGTTCAAGGAGTATGATATCAGCTCCAAGTGGGGGATGTATACCAAGGATAATCATAATACCTCAAATTTTTAGTATAGTATATTACATAACTAACCTATATACAAAATATTCGCTTTATTTACATATTAATAAGCTTAAACCTATTGCATTGTCACGTTGCCAAGGTTCAAGTGGTCGGTGTGAATAGAACATATGATGATTCAAATAAAATCTGCTTCCTATGATCATAAACTGAATACATTGTAGTAAATTTGGTAAACTTTGTTGTTCAGAATTCTGCAATTTCTGATTACATTAAACTTACTGTGTAACAATAACCAAATAAAAAGACATGTTTCCAGATATATAAATACAGTAATATGAACTTGAATAACTGTAAGATTTGCTGGCTGTGGGTCCTGTAATAATGTGCAAATCACTGTATCATCATTCACTGATTTACATCACATCTACTGTAGTCATTTTACATATCATAAAAATACGTGCCTATTGATATCCTATTCTTTTTACATTCTACATAAAACTAGCAATCCTTCAAGACAACCTATACACATCTCTCTGAAAACTGGATAGTTGGTGTTTTCATGCAAGCCACCAGGTTCACAATGACATGAACAGTGGATGCCATTAAAACAACACCACCACCTAATTCCACAAGTACTGCAATCCTAAATAGTTCATTAGATCTATTTTATGTAATATCACAAACTGCCACAAAGAATGTGTGTGGGAGTAAAGTTGAGGGGCCTGGTGCAAGAGACAGATCATCAGTTAAGTGGGTGAACAGGACTAGATTCACTGTTTTATATCTGTATTTAGAATGGCACAAAATACAAGTTCAATTGTTTGCAAACTCTAAAATTAGAGAAAATGCACAAATATATTCAAATGCCAGGTCTGCTTTCTTCATATATTGTACTATGTTACTATCATTCTTATCATATAAAAGCTCAGTTGTCTTCAGACATTCTAGACAACTGCAGATGTAACTACTGAAGCCATCTTAAGCAGAGCACTGAGTCCGATAGCATTTTCTCTTTAGAAGAATTTATCAAAATGATCAGGCCTGAGATTGTAAGTGACAAAGTCATGTAAATCTATATTCCACTGTCCACTTCTACATTCCATCATAAGCTGGGCCTCCTCCAGCCTCTGGCACAACCCAGTTGATGTTCTGTGAAGGACACTTGATGTCACAGGTCTTGCAGTGGATGCAGTTTTGTGCATTAATCTGCAACCGCACACCATCACCAGTCTCCGTAGGCACATATTCATACACTCCTAAAGAAAACAGAGAAGAACTTTGAAGATTGGAGCGATTATGAAAACTCCACAGACAAGATTACTGCTTAATGAAAGAGTTACAGACACAAGGACTATGTATGGTATGAAATGGGCAATATGATGGGATATGATTCGGTAAAGAAAGGATACCGTAGAGACATCAAATAATGAACCCTTATTCTCTTAAAGCAGGAAATCTACAGACTGAAACTATGACAGACATACAATATCAGTAAGTTAACTTACTTTAACCTAAAAGGGCTGTCAGAAATTAATCATAAATCCAAAGTTCAAAACACAAAACAAAATTTATAACAGTTATGAAGTTAGTTGTCAACTCCTAAAAAGTGCAACTTGAAAATAACCTAGCATGAGGTGAGTGTGGTTTCTGAACAATGTCAGATGTCAGGAATGTGGATTTTGAACTACAGCCAGTTGGAATTGTGAAAATAATAATACACTGTATTGTCAGAAAACATCAAATTGTATCTCTTGTGATATCAACCCAAAGAGTAACAAAATATGTGTAGTTGCTAATGTGGAATTTCTCTTTGATACAACACAGCAGGATATTATCACACAGCCTCTTACCAGCTGGACAGAACCGTCCTTCTGGCCCATCAAATACCCCATGGTTCCTCTCAACTGGGACATCATCATTCTTGAGGGTGAGGTGAGCCGGCTGGTCATGGTCGTGGTTGGTCCCAGTTATCGCTACCGAACTCAGCAGGTCAAAGCTGATCTCTCCGTCCGGCCGAGGGTAAGAAATTGGGGTAGCATCTGAGGCTTCCTTTAGTCTTTCTGCATCAAGACCTAAAGTTGGGAGTAAAATATCAACATCAAGTTTACACTGCGAGACAAAACTCTAATAATTTCTTTCATGGATGGCCACAAATATGTATGGTATATTATCATACTTCAAGAACTAATACAAACTCAACCTCACCTCCATGCTTGAGTGTCCAGGGTTCCTTCCCCCGACCCAACACATAGAAAAGACCAGTATACATCAATCCTCCATACAGGCCCAGAGGGTTATGAAAGGACGGCCTTACATTGCGCACTTGATGTAGCTCCTTCCACACCCATGATTCTCTCACGCGTTGCTCATAGCTGGTGGGCTCAATCCCTACAAACAAGGAAAGTAGGGCAAGGTTGAGATGGACTGTTTGAGTGTGTTTGGGTTATATGGATAATATATAAGTGGTGAACACTACATTTTTGATCCATTCAAACTGTGCCACAAAAGACTTAAATGTCGTATCAATACATGCTGCCTTTTCAAGCAATCATATTAAAAAACTTTAGTTAAGCTTCTTTCATTAACCATCTGTCACACAGTAATGCTCTGGTGCTGTTAGTCCTCTAAATGCTACCAACCAAACAACAACATTTCTTTATCAGCACATACACTCAGCCTCCTGATTGGCATCATCCTGCAAGGCATCAAAGATGCTCTCAGCAGCAATCATGCCGGTCTTCATGGCATTGTGTGTGCCTTTGATCTTGGGGACATTCATGAACCCAGGGGAGCAGCCCACTAGACACCCTCCAGGGAAAGTCAGCTTGGGGATACACTGCAATCCGCCTTCATTCAGGGCACGGGCACCATATGAGATTCTGATGGAAGAGAGTTCAGAGTTACATCCCACCTGGTGTTGAATTAAATATTGTAAATAAATTTCACAATAATAAATGTATATTGCAAAAAACTTAAAACCATATCAAAGAAAAGAACTTTATACAGAACAGAACTCAAGACACTTACAACAAAACAAATAAAAATTGAACACTGCTGAACTACTCTTCATGTGTTAACAAAATCTACAGCCTGCACAGACTGTACATCATCACCCAATGAGTGAATTCTAACATTATATTTTTTATCATAAACTTACACCTTGAACAATTACTTGCAATATAAAGATCTTTTAGACACAACCACACAAACTAACCTTGTGCCACCTCTTAGGATAGGCTCAACGGAGGGATGGTGTTTGAACTTCTGGAACTCCATGAAGGGACTGAGGTAGGGGTTAGTATAGTCCAAGCCAATAACAAAGCCCAACGCAATCAGAGGTGTTTCTTCATTAAGGTGGTACAGGAACGATCCTCCATATGTGTGTCTATCAGTATTGATTTAGAAAAACACCATCATTAAAGGTTATTGTGTCCACAAACATAATACTCATCAAATATCATAAGCTGACATTGAGATACCATATATAAAAAGTAGAACAAAGGAACCAAAAGAATTAACTAGACATACTTGTCAAGTGGCCAACCAACGGTGTGTTCAATGGTGCCGGGACTGTGGTTCTCTGGCTTCACTTCCCACAATTCCTTCAACCCAATAGCATAGGTCTGGGGCTCACAATCCTTTCGCAACCCAAACTTGGTGTACAGCTGTTTGGCCAGGTGACCGTGGCAACCCTCGGCAAATATCGTGCACTTGGCACGCAGTTCCATACCTCGGGCAAAAGAATCCTGAAATATTTTTATTATTTTTAGTTATGACCATCTGAGCATGTTCAAGTCTATAGCCTACATCCTATAATTATATTAAGGTTCTCATCATGTGAACGTATCTTGGTACAAACTAACCTTAGGAGAGCCATCTTTAGCAATGCCAACATCACTAGTAGCCACACCAGCCACAGAGCCATCTGGGTGGTAGAGGATCTCAGAGGCTGGGGTGCCAGGGTACACCTCTACTCCAAGCTCTTCTGCCTGCTCTCCTAGCCACCGCACAAGGTGACCCAAACGCACTATGTAGTTCCCATGGTTGTGCATTGGCATCCCTGTAAGATATAATGTGGACACAGGATATCATACAGTATCTGAAAAAGTCAATAGAGATTTCATCCACACATACCTACATCAAACTAGGCAAAATTCATATGGAACAACTCTTGTATGTGTCCTGGGCAGCAATTCTTATACAGACCCGACACTGTATTGCTTTTGATTTCTCCAAATGTTTTTGACTATGGATTCGTAGATATGCAGATTCTTGTTCTAATAATAACACGATCTGAAGCTACTGAATATCTTACCCGGAAGGATGGGGATGTTGATACGTCCTTTTTCAGTGAGGAAGCCAAATACATCCTTCTTCACAGGTGTGTTCAAAGGTGCCTCTCGTTCCTGCCAGTCAGGGAACAGCTCCTCTAAGGCACGTGGCTCCAAACACGCTCCGGACAGTATGTGCGCACCTTATGGATATAACAGATGGATATCACATACAGACAGATATAGATTGATTAGTATTAAGATGAAGTGAGATATATGGTACAGTAGACCCTTTATACCCCGAATGTCGATAGACCAAACATCAAATCATGTAAAGAGATACCAGTAAGTAAATTTCAATTTATGACCAATAATACTTCAAAATTAACACCATGAAAGTACAGTATTTCATATCTAAGGAAATCATTCACAGAGGCAAAAAATTAAACAATAATAACACATGTCAAAAAGATTTGAGGTTAGATAACAATGCAACAACAGATGGCATGTAAACACAACAGTGAGATCTTAATAAAATACGAATTAAAGTATGGAGGTGAGCAGGGGAATACAATATAGTATACCAAACTAAACTAAGTCCATGTATAAACCAAATATACACAAAAATATGAAAATATGCAGTTGTGTACTTTCAGTAAGATGGTAGAGGTAGACACAAGAGCACACCCATATCTACAAATACCATAAGTATTAAACTGAGGCAATGAAGTTATAAGTTAATATTACAAGAAGGAAGTGGTAAGGAAGGGACTCACCAATATCTGCAGCCTTCTCTACTACCATGACTCTCAGCTCTTGCTCCCGTTCCTGAGCCAGTTGCATGAGTCTGATAGCTGCACTAAGGCCAGCCGGACCACCACCCACCACCACCACATCAGCCTCGTCTGCGTACCGCTCCATGTCCACATCTGACAATGTGAGGAGATGGAGGTGTCACTGTAGTCCGGGAACTTCAAGGTTGGTTTAGAAGGGAGATAGGTAATGCTGACCACCCAATATTATAACTATCATTTCAGTAAAGTGAATGATCAGTTATTACTTCATATTTCTACCATTTCTAATAATGTTACTTGTAACCTTTGACATAAATATATTGCTTGGAACTTGGTTATGAGAAGGAGACTTATGTTCATGGTATGGTTATAGCATGATTACAAAATATACAAATACAACACAATATCCTTCCCAAGCCCATCCATAGTCAGATGTGGCCTAAGCTTACCCACCGGCCCATCGTGGGTCAGACTCGCGTGGCACAACAGAGTAGTGTGTAGTGATACGTGGTGCAGTGCTTGAACTCCATCGCCATCCTTTAGCTGTCCTGCATGATCCTCGTACTGTAGAGAGAACAGAGAACACCCATTTTCAAAAGTTCTTCAGCGTTGTACAGTATATCAGCGACAACCACACACGGTACTATAAAGTCAATACCATACTGGTGCTATTGGTGCACATCTGAACCTACAGAATATGAAAATTGACACAAAAAATGTTCTGAACATTGCCCTAAAATAACAGATGTAGACATATTGCTAATTTTCTGAAACATTGAACCTCTAGGTAGCAGTAATGCATTAATACTTTTTATAGCAACTTTATCAGACAATTAATCAACAGATGGAGAAATGAATGAATAAATAAATACAATGCAAGCACAAGGCACTATAACTATATTACTACAAATGTCACCTGTTACTGTACTACCTAGGGAACAATTACTATGCACAGCTTCCACAGTTTCACTCAGGCTACACATGCTGAATATTCATATACTGTACAGTATAAAAGGATCCACCTCTGCAAGTCCCATTCAGCACAGTATAAGACACGGTAATTATACTTCTCTTATCTGTATACGAATTCTAGACCATGCATTAATTACATTGAGTGGTTCTAAATAAACACAAAGTGGTATTTTTAATCTTATTGTGTCTGCCCTAACTGGTTCAACTACTCAATATACCAGTTATGTAGAGCATTGAAGTCTATCAGTATGACACTATAAGTTTGTGACATTAATATTCTACTGTATTTTCCTTTAGGCCAAGATTTCTAAAATATTGTACACAAATTCATAACAGAAGGTAAGACTCTGGAGGTAAGCAAAGACAAAATAAGAATATAAAAACAAATTGAAAGCAACTTCAATTTCCAAGAACAGGAGGAGGGGAAGTTACATCACAGGAAGGAAGGATGGGAAGGGTGGGGTATTCTTGGAACTGTCTATTCTACAGTAAGCATGATGTAAGCACAGTACCGGCATGTATGCCTTTATAACATTAAGGAGAGATTATTTTATTGGTGAATTGGATGGTTTCTGATTCCTCTAAACTATGCCATGATACAGATCCCCTTTTAGTATGGTACCATTGAGGGCATCTGAGAGCCTATCTGGGATAGTTAGGAGAAATTTGTAGCCTTCCAATTTGCCAACAAGACAGTCTCCTTAAGGGAGTTACAACCATATTGTACTGTACTATGGGTGTGAGGGTGGGGTGACTGACTGGACACAGATAAAGATTATACAGTACTTACCATGTGTGCTGATAAAAAGTACCCTAAACACAAATGATATCACCAGTAGTGGTAGTAATAACTGGTTATTACCAGTACCAAAACTGTAGAAATCACACTAGCATAACCAAGATGAACTTAAAATCCCACATTAGAGTACAAATGTGGGAGTTTGATTAAATAAACTTTTAACTAACAAAGTTCATGTATTGCATTACAATTAACATTTTTTTCTCCCTTATATTCTCTAGCTTTCAACAGTATATATAAATAGGTTTCATGGAAAATATTCTGTACACTGAAAAGAAGTTTTCTAAAATATGGGAAAATAAAAAATATAGTATGGGTAGCCATTCACTTTCATTTATATTCCTTCTAATTTAAAGACCCTTAACACTATAGTAACTGTTTCTAGTCCTGGTTGTCTAGAAATGAACTTTTCTTACAAGATTATGACAATACCCACACTGTGAATATTAAAATCCTATTAACTGAACACAGTAGGCTCTCGATATTAGATGTATAAATTTAGCAGTAACCTTTTAATATAGGCTCAGTAAATCACTTAGTCTATAACAATATGGTATTGAATAATAGAAGCCTGGGAAATCATGTGGTGGTCTTCAGTGACAGACCGAGTGTAAAATGAAGTGGTGGATACAAATAATTATTCATCAAGGGTATACAGTACAGTACATGAAGTATAAGGGTATATATATACAGTATACCAAGGATATACAGTACAAGAAATTATCAGACATAATGTATTAGCAGCTTGATAAGACTGACAAACACATCTTATCAGCTTTATTAGGGTTCTGTCAGTACTGTCAACTGGTGGTGATATCCAATGTTTCCTCCACAAATCATAACACTGATAGGTTTAGTCATCACCTCTCAAAAATTATCGGTATTTCTGAAGAACAATTCCACCTGGACTTTTCCAACTTTTTGTTGCTCATTTTTAGGTGTTCTATTCATTTTTTACCATCTTATTGTGAGGAAAGAACCTTTATCCTGAGCTGACCTAACCAAACCTGCCTTAACCTGGCCTCCTTAACCCTTAAGGTCTTGGTTAGGTTAGGTCAGGTAAGGTTAGGCCAGGATAGATTAGGCTGGGTTAGTTTACAGTTTCTTTTCTCACAATAAATTTGTCAAAAATGAAAAGCACACAAAAATATGCATGAAAAGCTATAAAAAGTTGGAAATATCCCGGTGGAACTGTTCTTTAGAAACACCCTGAGTGAAATAATTAAAGACAACCATTAATATACTTATGATATTTAAACGAATACCGTATAACCTACAAAGCATCAACATTGCATACCAAGTAACCAATAAACAGGAAAACCCAGCAACTTATGATTATACTTGTAAATGGTCTGTGAAAAACTCAGTACATTACAATTACCCGGTATACTTGTAACTGGTCTTTAACTTTGAAATGATGATAGTACTCCCTAATAATTGGTTACTACTGACTTCATAACATATTTCAATAATTATCAAGTATATTGCCATTTTCTATTATGATGGTTCTACCCTCTTTACCCACTAATTTTTACCATTTTAAGACACTTTTCTTAGTCTCCTATGGCATTTTCTTGGGATATGCCCCATTTCCAAGGTAGGGCATATTCCAACGGGGCATTTTGGAATTAGACTGACCTTACTTGACCTAACCTAACCAAGACCGCAGCAGACTACCGGGACCTAACCTGGGCAAACTACTGGGATCTAACCGTGGAAAAATACCTGGACCAAGCCGAATGTGGCAACACTGCTACAAAACTACAATATACTATATAAATACCCATATTTCTATCCCCTTTTCATTATAATATTAACGTTAAATATTCATAACTAGGTCATACGTAACTACGGTATAGAGTAAGTTTTGTAACACAAGCAGACAAAAGCACAAACTCATTACAACATTATTATAGGTGTATGTGTAACAGTTAAATATTATACACACACACACACACATAACACTATCATGGGTAATTAAATCGAGGTAAAAGAGACGATAATAACGATATATATATATATATATATACTGTATATAAGTTTCGTAACACACACAACAACACATATTATCACAACATTATTACAGGTGTGTACATATTATAATACACACAACACATAACACACACACAACACTACCCTGGGTAATTAAATCGAGGTAAAAAGATATTAAAACTACGATTAAAATGAGTGTTAAGTTACCAGACAGAAGAGCAGCGACCCTCCTCATCAGCGCCATGGTTATATACTGAACTTAAATTGGTCAGTCTTGTCCTCGGAACTGTCTCTAGTTTTTTAATTATTTTAGCTTTTCTCCCTCTTATCTATCTACACTATCAATGAAAACTCAATCAAATGCTTCTGATATACTGAGTTTATGGTTTTAACTTGTATTTATGGGTGCGGTGAGTGATAATCGAATTTTACAAGATTATACAACTCTAAAATTACTTTCTAAAAATGTCTTCGGTTCGAGGTTGTTATGTATAAGGCATAATAAACTTATATATACCCACTGCCGACCATTCTTAACTACTTTTGATAATACACAGAATTAGATAATTTTATGCAGTTATCATATATGGAACAAATTCAAGTCTCTTTCTCGCTCTAATTGTAGTTAATATGAGAAAATAAGAGCATAATTATAATGGGTTTAAAGTGGGCGGGGGCTCTCACTTCTGAGGAAATTTCCTTAGATTAGGAAATTGGAAGCTATCTAAGGAAATTTTTAAGGAAATGATTTTTCTAGGGAAATTCTATAGAAATCTGGGGCTTCAACGGGAATAAGTTGAGGAAATTTGCAGTATTTTAGAGAAATTTTGTTCATGTGACTAATTATTATATATGAAAAGCGAAAAAGATAAATCCCGGGTAAGTAGAATAATGGTTCAATCAATGTTGGCCGTAGGTCAAACACGATGGTTATAATAAAATGATTATATTTCACAGCTTTGATTAATGAAAAACGAGACCCTTCATAATTATGTAACAGATAGCATATTTCAATGCTTATGAAATGTGTTTGTCAAAGCTCAGCTACAATTTCTGCATGTTCAGCTGCATCAAGCAAATGAGTTCAACACATTATTCCAGAGTACAACTCCAATGTTGCATTGCCTCCATGATGAAGTGAAAAATCTACTTATAAATGTCATGAGTGATTTCGTACAGATGAACTGCATACGTAATTGTGACCCATTCACTCCTGATGTCCATATTTCAAAACTGCATGTACCAGTAAATAAAATATATGTTGGCATAGATGCTACTGATACTCTAGCAAATTCTGTGGTTAGTAAAGATCATGAAGGTATGACCAAGTTTAAGAAAAGTTGCCTAGCATTTCTTATTGAATTCATAGATCAGATACGATCCAGGTTCCACGTACACAGAGAAGTACAAGCTAAATGAGAGGGGCATTATTACTTTTCAGTCATGGCCATCACCTGATTGGGTATTCTATGTTGAGGATTTACTCAAGTTAGTATACCACTTTCCAACCCATCATAAGTTATTATATGAAAGGTTGAGTAATTTTATGAATTAAATTAATGCTAGCCAATCTCACCTAGGAAGCTGGATATGAACAGTACACCTGCCAGTTCAGATTCAAATTTGAAGGTCCAGCCTGCCTAGAGTAAATCCATCCTTGCAGGTGTTTATGTCAGTATAGAGAGGAAATTGTATACCAGTATATAATAACCCTCCAGACAATGTGTATTTCAGTCACACTTAAAGAGGAGAAATGTAATGATATGCTAAATTATGATATTCCACACTACGTCCATTCTACAAATAATTGTAATGGAAATGAAACTTCAATGTTAACATTTATAGAACCTTTATTTACACTTTCATAAATATTGTACTTTATGGATATCATGAAGAAAATTCTGACCAAATTTATCATGAACCGTGTACAGTACTTCCCAATCCATTTGTCCAACACTTCCATTTGCTGCCACTTTCAGAATAACGTACTACAATACTCCCACTATGTTAAGTCCATTGTTAATTCTGTAGTACAATCTAATTCAACAATGCAAAGACAAGTCACATTTGCCTGTACTGTAATTTTCAGCAGCACTGAGGAATGCTACAGCTCACATGTGCATTAAATTTAACTCTGTATTTATGTATGTCAGTACTGTACCTCAGTCTTCTGGCACTTCACTTGTAGGGGTTTCAAATGTCTGACTCCTATTATATTGAGGGATTATCACTACACACAAGGTTTCTTTGATGGATGTGTGAGTCAACCATACATGAGAGGAATAAAAGAACATTATCCACCTTCCAGAATACATGGTCAAGGTCATAGAAAATAATCTGAGCTCCACTCATTATCTTGCAAACTGGGGCATGGGCAGCTGGAGTCCCTCACGAGCCTCGAAGAAAGTGTAGGAGAGGGTGAGCATATCCACATTCTGCATCTTGGGGTCGTCGACAAACTCAGGGTCAATGTAAAAGAAGACGGGCATGTGCACCTGAGGGGAGAAGTAGTAGACATAAGAGTGGGGGAAAAAGAAAGGTGATGGAGGCATGATGAGAGGGGAGGATGGGTAAAGATGATGAGTGTGTGTGTGGTGGTGGAAGTGCAGGTGAGTGAGTGAATGTGGAATGAAGGAAGGTGAGAAGAAATGAAAGAGGTAAGTATGAAGTAAAATTGCAGAGAGTTCAGGGGTATGCGGTGGAGGTTAGTGTTAGGTAGTAAGGTGAGGAAAAAGAATGGAAAGATATGAGGCAGACACATTATTAATATTGTAATAATAACCAAGCAAGATGTGAGATAACAATCTCTTTACCTCCTCATGTGGGTTGAGCATTTGTTCCTCAAAGCAGAAACACTGGATCTTATTGAAGTACTGGCCAGCATCAAATGGCACCACATTATAGGTCGATATTCCAATGACTGGTCGGTCCATTGGATTCTTGGCTGTGTAGAAGGCCAGTGCTGTCTCACCTGGGTGCAGCTGCCAATAAAAGTCCATAAGCTAATATGACAGGGTGGTATTATTAAACTACTACTCTAAGGAAAAATTCGCTTCGTCGCACTGTGAAGGAGTTTAAGTACCTGGGTACAGTTCTGTGTAAACATGGAAGTATGGAAGGAGATTTTAGGGAGAGAGCAGTGAGGGGTAGACAGGTCATAGGATCACTGGGGAGGATTATGAAGGGTAGAAGTATGAGTATGGAAGTGAAAAGGGGACTACGCAATAGTATAATCCTGCCAACACTGACATATGCATCAGAGACATGGACATGGAGTAGGGCTCATCAGTCTAGAATAGGTGCAGTGGAAATGAGTTACTTGAGAGGATTATGTAGACTTACTAGGTGGGATGGAGAAAGTAATGAGAGTGTGTATGAGAGGTGTGGTATGAGTGAGAAGGCAATTGGTATTGAGTGTGGAGTGGTTGAGAGAGTGAAGCATAATACTTTGAGGTGGTTTGGACATGTAGAGAGAATGCAAGGTGAGGAATTTGTAAAGAAGGTGTATGGAAGTGAAGTTGTGGGAACTGGTGTGAGAGGCAGACCTCTGGTTAGGTGGCAGAACAGAGTGGAAGAGTATGTAAGGGAGAGAAACGTGAGGGGCAGAGGAGGGCTTGACCGAGTAAGGAGGGAGTGTTGGAACAGGGAGTACTGGAGGCACTTCTGCCTTGGCCACCCCCTTGGGGGGAGTTCCCAGAGGGAACAAGGTGTCAGAGCTATAGATAGATAGATAGAATCTAGTGACAACACGTGTTTTCCTCGGAGTAGTTTAACAATACCACCCTTAATGTTTTGGTTTTTCTTTTTTACAAACAAGTCTTTTAAGGCTACCTAATTTAAGCTTATCCATCCCCAATGTATAGAACTAGGTTTAATATTAGTTAGTTACAAGTACAATTGGTATGGTATTCCTAGGTTGAGCAAAATCTTGTGGAAAGTTCTTATATTCTTGAGATACCTTGATTTCACTCTGTTGTGGTCTGAAGTTCCAGGTCATAGAAGCAGCAGTGTCGGCATTGAAGCGGACCCGGATGACTCGATCCGTGACGGTCTTCATATCCTCCACCTTCTCAGCATTATGTCCCTGTTGGGTGGTCCCTCCATAGCTGTATGCCTGTTGAAAATACTTCCATTATTATGTGGGTCGTATTCATATCTAGCACCAATTCCTATAACAAATTTATACATCTCAATACATAATGAATATCAGTCAGTACTTTTAATATTGTTGATGATAAAAAAAAAAAAAAATTGAATATGGTAACAAAATCTGCCATTCATATTTATATACATGGTACAACTAGAATAACTTGTACCGTACACATGTTAAATTGAATCCCTATTTGCAACACAGCCACACAAAGACAAAACCAACATTACCTGACAGAATATCCTGTAAAGTGGCACAGCAGCATAACTCAAACCAAACGCCAGTACTCCCAAGGCTGCTATGTAGTATAAGGTAGACTTTGTTCCTTCACTCATATGACCTGCAGTACTCTCATTGTTAATATTACTATACTTAGTTAACCCGGTACTGAAATTCCGTGATGTTAATGTAATGCTAATAGGCCTGACCATGTGAAACACCTCCTCATTACTACGGCCGAATAATAAGGTTACATTGCCACACAGATGATGGGCTGGTCTCCTAATATGTGTCCTTATATTGTTAGTTTGTAGTCTATTTAAGTTTGCCAAGAGATTAGGACACCTTACACCGGCCTGGAAAGGAAGGATGACCAGGCCTTTAATGGGAGAGAACATTATATATCTATGTTCTTTAAGCTGACAGAATATGGAAGGACCTGCTGACTTATGAAACACCCACAACAAGTTATATCACTCAAGAGCATTGTTTACATTGGGTGCGTTCTTATAACCGCCAGTCGGATTCAAGGACCGGATTCATGGTCGGATTCATCTCTATATGCAGTGATCGGACTCTTTAAAATGAGTAAACGTGCGGTGCGCTCTGCTTTTGCGTAAAATAAAAAATTACTGCTCTACTATATTTTTTAGTGATATAATAGATATAGATTTTTACCACGAATATACACATCAAAAACATATTCTCGTGAGCCGTAGATAATTTTTAGCTAATAGAACGTTCTTCCCTTGAACACTTGAATAATGTGTTTCCTTGCCCGGGGACACACTTCACACGGGCGTTTTGTGGTGGCCACTCAAGGACTACACGCAGTAGCGGGGACGTGGCTTCTCATTGGTGATAGGCAACGTCACTTATACTTTATAAGTGACATTGGGTAATAGGTTTCCATTGTTTTGAAGCGAACCCGAGCGAGTGCGTGAGCGTCTGTGGCGAGATGCTGATCTCCGCCACGTGTGGCTGGCCCGGGACCACATGTGGTCGCTCAATGGCCTGCAACTTTTCCCATCTCTGTGGCCGCCACTGGGCCTGTCGTTTCCATGTCGCCGTCAGCCGGACACACGGGCGACTCTGCGACGTCCCTCAGTTAAACCACAAATCGCTGTTATCAGCCACGTCAGGAGTCAGAGGACTACTCGTGTGGTCTATATGCGTGGCGACCATCAAAACGCCCGTGTGTCCCTGGCCTAAAACTTCTAACATTAATTAAAGAAACTCTGTTCATATTTGTCATTATTATAAAAAAATCATTAAAATTTCAAACACTAGCAACGATAATTGATTTAGTTACTCATGTGTAGATTTACAAATTTGAAACTCGTATCAGCTGATTGTGTCAGAGAATGTTTACATGTATAAACGCTAAAATAGGTGCTGCAAATATTACCATAAAGGGGTTTAAGTGCACATATACTAACCAGTTATGGTATCAGTAATGAGTTTTTAGGGGATCAGATTCCTTCCATCATACACATCACATCGTTTATTGTAGACGTGAACAGACATAGAGCGACACCCGCTGTAAGAATATATTCATCATTTATTATAAGAAGTATGTCAAATTCAGATTGTAAAAAGCAAAAAACAGTAAGTATTGACTCCATTTTCTGTACAGATAAATAATAATAATAGAATTGTTGATTGTAGCCACTCTTCCTCATGATAATAGTGACGTTATGTAGCCAAATTCACTATAGATTGATTTTATTGTTGCCACACCTTGGTCACTATGGGGATGATGGAAATTCTAATAATAATAATAAAATGACGGATGGCAAAGCAAACATTTACAGTATTTTGGGGTTTTGTATTATTGCCAATTTGACTGACTTAACTACGGAAAGAATATTTCTGTACTTTACTCAAGTTTTATTACTTGTCATTGAACATAAACCATAATTTGTGTGTGTGTATATGCTACATGGTTTATATTGTTATATTGAATCCATTTCTTCATTCTTACTGTTTCATATACTAAAGGATATCTACTGTATATACTGTATATTATTGCCCAATTGAAAATCTCTTCGCCACATTCACTGAAAAAGTCAAGAAATCATACGAGGGAGCTTGTACATATTCACCAGTTAAAAAAAAAATTATTACAGGTTTTAAAGTGCATAACGGTATGATATTTTAATAAGATTATTACCATACACATAAGTACTGGTACTGGTAGTTCATACACAACTCCCAAGTACTACTTGAAAGTAGAATGTGAGAAGTAACTTAACCTCTGTAGACTATCAAATTTGACTTGCAACACTGATATAAGTGTATCTCTCGTTTCCTCTTGTGTGTAAGGAAAAGATAAAGTTTTAACTAAGGAGTAAGATGAGATAAAATCCCACACTCATCTCACAGTCCATCAATTATCAGATAATGTTTGAGTGATTACGGTAGTTTTCATCTTGCACTACAGGCTCAAGGATAGAAAAGAGCATAAAATATTATGCTTTAGGAAATGGATTTATATCATATCTTAAATTTTGTATCATAACAGAAATAACTATGGTACAGTAATTCTACATTAATTTGATTTGATGTGCTATGTATACGGTAATACTGTATTTGAAATAATGTATTTACTCATGATTACGGTATGTAAATATTACTTGGAAGCACTGTTCTAAGTATATTATGGTCATAATTATGTGTGCCAACTCTAAGTACAGTTAAGTGCACATGTATTTTGGAGAAAAAAGGTACATTAAGGCTGCTGTCAAGTTAGTAGGAATATGATAATAATATGAGAAGTACTGTAGAGAGAAAAATAAAGTAAGAGAGTTCAGATATGTATTTCTGACAGTTGTGAGAGGTAAAGTAAGAGAGAGTTAGAGAAAGAGACCAAGTATATATGGTAGTGTTCTGTGAAGATAGGAGATACCGGTAGCATGATATTTTGTAGCCTATATATATTCAGACTGTCTCACCAGATTTTGTTTTAGATTTAGATGGTCTAGAACTCTACATGAAGGATACCGGTACATTTCACATGTCTTTGGTCACTTGACCCTGGAGTTCCTTAATATCTTTCTGGAAACTGGGGATGTACTTGTAATCTAGTGTTGTTGTCAGCATTGTAGTATAAATGTTGACTGAACAGCCACTTTCTCAGAATGCATCGGTATTATTGAGCTTATTATGGGCCTTATATCTTTCAGTTAATAGTGTTTGTTGTTGTTATTCCTCAAGCTGTCTGACCGAGCAGCCCCGAATTGCCCGGGTGACTGAAGCCGTTCCCAGGAACTCGCGCCCCCTTGCTGGGGGCAGGTGGATTTTGTGGCGGTTTGGCCCCTATAGCTTCCTTCCTTGGTAGCCCTGGGGGGTGGTCCCATGACATAGACACCGCCACTCCAGGTCCAATAGTGCTTGTTTCATAATATATTAGAACAGTAACACATTATGAGACTTCTCTGATAGCAACCTTCATAGCTTCATTCAGACTCCTCCACTAGGCCTACTTCTAACTTGCCTCTTTATTCAAACTCGCTCCATACCCCTTTCCCCCCTGACTTGCTGGCTACTGTATTCACACTCCTAACACCTCCCCCTTCCTTTCCCCCATCCTTTCCCCTTTCAGTGATACATGGACAGCTGTTACAGTTTGGTCACAGGTGTTGTAATGTTAGATGGTTCACATATCTACAGGTGTCTCGAGAAAGAGTGAATGTTGACATGTCAGGCTTGTATGTGGGTGAGGTGTTCATGTCTATTGGTTGAGAATTTCTGGCCGGGGTGAGCTTGAAAGATAAAAATTGTTGTACCATACTGATATTCTCCAATTCCTTGAACAGTGCAATAAATATATGTATATGATCATTCTGTAGCATCTATACATTTTACTCCATTATTATATTGTATTAAAAATCTGCATTACAGTATAATAATATACTATATGTGGTAGATAAATATCCAAGAGTAGCATCTGTATATCTGTATCATTATCATGGGTTTGGGCTCATCGCTGTATATAAGGGGTACCTCCCTGCCCTTACCATGCGGCAGTGGTCCATATGTAAGAATATCTGGTTTTGACGGCCTTAAATATGCCACTGGAACTACTTGACACGATGTGTTTAAACAGTCTCAGACATTACTGTAGAGGTAAAGGTGAAGGGAATGGTAGTGTGTGGTGAACAGATGATAGAACAAGATGACTCAATACATAATTTTATTAATTATTATAGGGATAGTATACGTTTGGACGTTTGTGTTTCGGAGTGTAAGGTAGAGTGCCTTAACTCCTCCAAAGTATGTCAGGAAATAGGACCAGATTGACAAAAATAATGGTGTTCCATTGCTTAGAATAGTTTGGAGGAATCAGTTGCTTCAGATTTTCCAACACTACTACAGCCTACCTCCATCAAGTGTTTGAGGTTAGGATCTTAGTTCAGGTGAGAACACTTGTGGTGAGAGTCAATTGGTGAAGGTAAGGAAGGTAATTAAGGGCTTCCCACCAACACACACCTCCACACAGTTAAGATATTAAACCCACATGGCAATAATTAGGCCTCATCAAGACACACACACACATATTATTATTATTATTAAGGTATGCCAGTTTCATGTGTGGGCGACTGTACTTACGTACAGTACAGTATATGTGTTTCAGTAATTTGTACCTGTAGATGTTATTATATCTCATTTACCCACCCATGATAAACCGTATGTTAGCAGAGAGAGAGAGAGAGAGAGAGAGAGAGAGAGAGAGAGAGAGAGAGATAGATCATAGTTTTCTGTGTGTGTGTGTGTGTGTGTGACTCTTACTGGTATCAATGTGTGTACCCATTTAAAAATCACTTGAGTATAGTGTTGTTGGAGTTCAATATAGTGATTAGTGTAGGCTACTTCATGTATTGTGGGTTCTTAGTAGTGGTGATGATAAAATAAGAGAGGTAGATTCTTAGAGAAAAATAAGTAGAAAAAACCCATTCTTTATTCATCTCAAAAACTCAAGTCTTATCTAATCTAGCAAGAGATTTGACATGGAAACTCCACACTGATTTTTATAATATTACCTCTACCATTTATTTAATGTTCACAGTCATAATTATTATCGGATGTTTTTTTTTTTTCTCTCTTCCTCCTCCTTATCATCATCATCATCATCATCATCATCATCATCTTCATCATCATCATCATCTTCATCATCATCATCATCATCTCTTTCTTCCTCCTCCTCTACTTCCTCCTCATCATCTTCATATTCTTCCTCCTGTTCTTCCTCTTCATTCTGCTCCTCCTCCTCCTCCTCCTCCTCATCATCATCATCATCATCATCATCATCATCATCATCATCATCATCATCATCATGAGAGTATTCTTATTTACATAGTTAATTTAAGGAGTTGGGGAATACGATAGAGCTTTTTAGAGCATTCTATGCAATCTATATACACACTCTTTGATTTCTAACTAACTTTCTAATACCTTACCACCAATAATCGATTTTTGTTTTTGTTTGTGTGTGTGTTAGATGATCATTTATACCGTATCTTTGATAATGTTGAACTTTATATGCAGAAAAAATCTAAGGTAAAACTCTCTTTTGGTAGTTATTAAGGGCTACCGATCACCCCAAACCCCATGCTACAAAATAGATCCCTTAGCCTACTTGCATACTGAGAAATATCCCCCCCTCCCCACCCCCCTGTTTCCTCCTGTCATGCATAGTTTGGAGGAATCATTAATACCCCCCCCCCCGCCCCCCTGATTTAATTAACAACGAGAGAAAGCAGTTCTCTCCTTTAGGGACCCCTGTGATGTAGTCAGAAAATTGGAGGTAAATGAATCCTTCAAATATTGCCACGAATCACCACCTATATGAAAGGAGCTTGTTTCGTGGCATAGTCAGGAGGAATCGGAAGCCTCCAAATTTCCTACACGATCATAGGGTCCTTAATTAATACTAAACGTGAGACCATACATGTAGTCACCGAGGTAATGCTGTGTGTGTGTGTGTGTGGAGTTGTGTTTGTCATGGTGATGAAGTTGTTGGTGATAACTGACGTGTTGTTGTTGCCTAAGCTCAACTCGCCTCGTGCTTAAGTAAGTAAGGGGGAAATTTTGTGTTGTTGGTAATTCTGGAGCAAGTGAATCCTCCAAATCATTCCAAGCAACAGAACACCATTATTTTTGTTCACTTGGTCCTGTTTCCTGACATACTTTGGAGGAATCAAGACACTCCAATGTAACAAAAGTGAATTATCCTCTTAACTAAAGTACACACATTCTCTCTCTCTCTCTCTCTCTCTCTCTCTCTCCACACACACAATGAAGCATTCAGTGAAGGAAGGAGTAGGGTGCCAACAAAGTGGATGCATTCACTGCCCTCTGTACTGCTTATCCTACTCTGTGGGTCTTTAACTTAAGGGATGTGGGTACACACTCGTCTCACTGTCACTAACATATCATTTATTACATTCAGTTCGTTACAGTTTATTAGTCTTCGAGATTTGGGTCTTAATTATTGTAGCTGATACCTGAATAACCAAATGAGAGTTGTGGAACACGCAATTTTCTTTAAACATTTAAGCTGTAACTACATTTCAACTGTATCTTGTGGAAAACTTAAACAATTCTCCAGTATGATGATGAGGATTTTGGAGTTCCTTTGGATCCGATTCAATCCCTTATCCCTTTATAATTATCCCTCCGTTTTTTCTTTAGCACAGGTGCCTAGGCTTCGTGTTTGCTATCCCTCCTCTAGGCCGTATGGGGAACGATATTATGTAAGATATATTACTCTCGCTCATCTGGACCAACACTAATTATTACAAAATTACCGTAGTGTTTCCAAAACGGTGGGTTGCATTCCTATCAAATAATAATAATAATAATAATAATAATAATAATAATAATATACGATCAGAGCCACTCGTCTTTCACACTCATTCTTATCAGTACGGTCAATGTTTAAGTGTTTGTAAATCTGGAGCAACAGGCTGATTCCTACAAATTATTCTAAGCAACAACAGACCACCATAATATTTGTTAAGCTAGTCTCTGTTTCTTGACATTTTGGAGGAATCTAAGCTAGTCCTGTTTCTTGACTATTTTGGAGGAATCAAGGCCTATGTACCAAAAAAATTGTATTCTCCCCTTCCTAATGTGGTTACTGTATAGCCTATTATCCATTCCTAACTTGATGTATGACCAGGGTCCACTAAACTTGAATAATAATTGTTTACTTATTCATAATGCCCAGAGTCAATCCTGTATATAGCCGAAATGAAAACATCATCGAACCCTTCATTCCATCAGTGTAATAAACTCGCTGATAAAGTACAACACGTGTATGTTGTAGCCTGTATTATGTGTTTGTACAGTCGGTCTCAGGAATACGTACACAGAACATAGGTTAAAAAAAAAATAACTGGTTCTATATTCTACACATACTGTAGGCATTGTTCTGCTGACTGATTCAAGTGTGACCCAAATAACATTAGGCTACGAGAAAAGTTTTGTGTTAGGATATTAATGTAGAAAGTTTTCTAGTTGTTATGGACCCTTGATATCACAGTGGTGTATACTATAATTCCTGAGGCCAAGTGTACGTAATGTTGTCGAAAACACAGAAAAAAAAATTATATTACTTTAATTAAACATATAATTATCACCCCAAGAGTGTAAATTTATACAGTACATGGAATATGTTCGAGGTTAATGTTTAGTGTATTATTATGCTTTTTTGAATGACTGGCAATCCATCTCTTGCCTCTCCTCCCTCAGAGTGTATACCCAATTCATTATAAATACAGGTGCAAGTGTTAAGTAGTGCCAGTCAGCTACGTGCAGCAGTCCGAGGAGGGTCAAACCATATTGCCGGAGATAATAATCATAATCATCATACCTTACGCACCCACCCACCCACCCACCGACTAGCCTACCACAAGATACACACACCACACTCTACCGTTGCTGCTGTTTCGTCTCTACCTCCCTCCCTTCCTTCCTGCCCTCCAGCATGAATCTTGATCGACAGTTCGCTCTCAACAACGCCAAACGTCTCGCTCAAGAAGTAATGTGATTCTGGGCAGCTTCATTTTCTCTTGTTTTGTATAATTATAATCCCCTTCCTTATCGTCCGTCCGCTATCAAATGTCTGAGGCCGGAGACTTGGTTGGTTGGTTGGTTAGTTAGTTAGTTGGCTAGCTTGAGAGTTAGCCATTTTTTATTTTTATTTTTTTAGGGAAGTCGTTTAATTAAGGGGAGATTCTTTTGTTGGTGAATTGGAAGGTTTTTTTTTATTCCTCCTAACTATGCCACGAGACAGATATCCCATTAGTACCATTAAGGGGGTCTGTTTTCTGGCATATTAATTAGGAAGAATCAGTAGCCTTCCAATTTGCCAACAAGGAAATAAATCTCCCCTTAAGATGTGTGTAATAATTGGATGGGGGTCTGTTAATTAATTCTTCCATACTATGCTACAGAACAGATACCCTATATAGGATACTCGTATATACTAAGGTGCTTGGGTCGTTTTTGGTATATATAGAGTTTGTTACAGGAATCATTATATCCCTTCAACTCATCCACAACAGACCCATACATAGCCTACCCTGGAGTATAATTACATCGTCGGAATACGGTACGGTACTCACAACTATATATCTCCAATGTTTACTTATCTGACAGGATGATAATTATTATAAGGATGGTGTTTGACGTAGGAATATCAACTTATTAATTAACCCTCTTAATGATCGTGTACCGTACCTCTGACTATTGTATAAAAAGGGGATAGTATACTTTTGGTACATTACATTACAGCGCCATTCATGATTCCTCCAAAGTATGTCATGCAGGAAACAGCAAGGACTATAGAATAACAAAGATAGTGCGGACCTGTTGCTTGGAATAGTTTGGCGGAATCAGTTTTTTTTTTTTTTCAGATTTACCAACACAGTATTATTATCCCCATTAATTAACCCCAGGCTAAAACCTCACGTATAGCCAGTGGTTAGTGTTCTGGGCTCATAACCTATAGGTCGGAAGATCGATTCCTCTCTGGTGAGGGCCTGAGAATATTTATTTTTCTGATTTGAGTTTCAGGCACTAACTATAAGGCCACCGAACGTCGTAAAACACCCTCGCTGGTACCATAACAGCTGCAGTATTTGGGAATTACCCTCACTTCCTTCCCTCTGTGGCTGGGTACCAGTTTGAAGTCGTGACGTGTGTGTGTGTGAGTAGCAGATGACCTGGGCCACGGTAACGGACTTAATGAAGCCTATGTCCAGTGTCGGAACATATAAAAAAAAAAATAATAATCCCAAACAGTTCAAAGATAATAGGGTGTTTGTTTTCATCTAATAATTATGTTTTTATTGTTACTGGCGACACGAGGCTGCGTCTGAAGGAACCTTGTGCCGTACCGTATGTAAGAACATTCATGGTGTTAACGATGGTTTGGTACCGATACGATGACCCCATAAACAAACCAACTGTCCCTCTTTTGTTCCTATTTCATTCCTATTTCCTTCCTACTTGCTGTCTCACCTCTCTTATCATCCTTCTGGCGCCATATGACCTCGTTGTTGTGGCGCCGAATATCAATCAATCAATCAACCACAGACAAACAACATAGACGTCAGAAGTAGTAGTAGAGACATCAGTAGAGGAATGAGTAGTACGGAATAACTCTCCTATTTATCAAGGCAGCATTTACATATCCCGTTGTTGTTGTTGTTGGTATATCTGGAGCAACTTCTGATTCCTCTCTAAAACTATTCCAAGCATCAGGCCATCAATATATTTTTTTAAATCTGGTTCTGTTTCCTGGCATACTTTGGAGGAATCAAGGCACTCCAATGTATGTATCAAAAGTGTAATATTTGGTTCTGTTTCCTGGCATACTTTGGAGGAATCAAGGCACTCCAATGTATTAAAAGTGTGTTATTATATTATTGCCTCTTAACCAATACGTCAGGTGTGTTGTGTGTGAAGGTGTCTCCAGTTCGCTTCGGTTATCGCTTATCTATATGTATATCTTGTGAGAGAGAGAGAGAGAGATAATGCATTCGATTATAATAGTACTCGTTAAACACGCAATCCAACCTTAATGTGTGTGTGTGTGTGTGTGTGTAAAATGAACAGCTGGTTACATTCAGTAGCTTGTGGAAAAAGTCTCAATATCCTTCTATAATAATGAATATTTAAGAATTTATAAGTGATGAATATGTAGGCACTGTAGAGAATAGGAAAATAAAAAGAGTTGAGAGTATATGAATAATGTAAAGATTAACGACCGAGTCATCTCAGTCATGTGCATAAAATTAGTTATATAAATATACTGTACATCCAAGTCTTCAATTGCGTGTTTGGAAAAGTCATTAGCATTGTCTTGTAGCTTCTTCCTCAGTCATCTTTGCTTGTATTGTACCCTTCATGCACCCTTCCCTACCCTCCCCCTCCCCCTCGGTTGTACACATATTTACTTCTCGTCTTAACCTTGCTTCCTCTCTCCTCTTTCTCCCTTATCCCATCCCTCCTTCTCTCCTTCCCTCCTCTCCCTCCCTTATCCCATCCCTCCTTCTCTCCTTCCCTCCTCTCCCTCCTTTATCCCATCCCTCCTCTCCTTCCTTCCCTTATTCCTTCTCTCCTTTCATCCTCTCCCTCCTTTATCCCATCCCTCCTTCTCTCCTTCCATCCTCTCCCTCCTTTACCCCATCCCCCCTTCTCTCCTTCCATCCTCACTCTCCTTTATCCCATCCCTCCTTCTCTCCTCTCCCTTCCTTTATCCCATCCCTCCTTCTCTCCTTCCCTCCTTCTCTCCTTCCCTCCTCTCCCTCCCTTATCCCATCCCTCCTTCTCTCCTTCCCTCCTCTCCCTCCTTTATCCCATCCCTTCTTCTCTCCTTCCATCCTCTCCCTCCTTTATCCCATCCCTCCTTCTCTCCTTTCCCTCCTTTATCCCATCCCTCCTTCTCTCCTCTCCCTCCTTTATCCCATCCCTCCTTCTCTCCTCTCCCTCCTTCCCTCCTCCTCTCCTCTCCTCTCCCTCCTTCCCTCCTCTCCCTCCTCCTCTCCTCTCCCTCCTTCCCTCCTTCCCTCCTTCCCTCCTTCCCTCCTTCCCTCCTCTCCCTCCCTTATCCCATCCCTCCTTCTCTCCTCTACCTCCTCTCCCTCCTCTCCTTCCTTGCAAACCTTCCTACTTTCCCTCTTCCTGTGTAACCAATTCTACTGTACATACATATATATACATTCCAATTCCCCTTCCCGTTTCCTTCCCTGTCTGTTATATTTTTTAGGTCTTCCTCTACTGCTCGTCCTCTCGTGTGACCTACAAACTCACCTTCTCCTCCTACTCCTCTTCCTTTGTGTTTTGAGAGCTCTATTGTGTGTTCCTTCTTCATATCCTCTGAACTAGGCTTTATAATATCTGTGTTTACCTTCCTATTCAACTGACATACTGTACGTTGCATGCAGTGTATTACTCATCCCTATTCCTTCTCTTCTTTTAAACCTTATTATCTGTACTCCTTTAAGTAAGTGTCTTGTCTTGAGCATCTCATGGGTAAGTGGTGTACGTGTGTTTCTCCTTCTTGACATTGTTGTGATAAGCAATAAATTAATCATCGACAACATTTTGAGCTGACTGATGCTGATAACCACGTTTACAGGGTGAGTGTGTTTGTGTGTGTGGCTTGGTGTTGTGGTTGATATGAGAAGCTACAAGTGTTCCGGAGAGAGAGAGAGAGAGAGAGAGAGAGAGAGAGAGAGAGAGAGAGAATAATGTGTGTGGTTGTGTTTACATTATACCAACATTGACGCCTACGTTAGTGAAGAAGAAGAAGAAGAAAAATATGTGAGTTGGAAGAGAAGAGAGGGTCTGACTGGGTGGTTGTGGACTGGTGATGTGTCAGTCTGACTGGCTCCAGTCCCTCGTTCTCTCATCTCATAGTTTAAAGTCACCTCAGTTGCCCACGGACCACAGAAGAGGAAGGATGTTCAATCCGGGCCGTCGTTCTGCCTCAGAGGTGACCCCTTTCTTCCCACAGTGTCACAGTATTTTGTAAACCTTAAACTGTACATTCAAAGACACAAGTCGAGTGTGTGTGTGTGTCGTGTTGATAACTCTCGTGTCCTAACCTATGTCAGTCATGTTTGTTTACGTTTGAGAGGGAAGTGCCGCGTGTGTGTGTGTGTGTGTATGTGTGTGTGAGGGTGGGTGTGTGTATGAGACTGTTGTTGGGTTACAATTGAAAATGTATACTCGTGTGTACCCATATTGCTTGTAAAATTACATGACGCGACAAAAATAGGAATAGGAGTAGCTTTTAAGTGGTAGAGGGGGTCTAATGGGACAAGAATTTTATCACCATTCCTGTACCCACCATGCATGTAAAGTAATGTTCAGTTGGCCACTAAAATCCATGCAGTAGTGAGTGGCAGACGTGTGATGTGGTATTGTGTGTGTGTGTGTGTGTGTACGTTTGTAGATACTGGTGGACGATAGAGTATTTCCACACTAATAATATAACTGTTTTGTATGTATGTATGTATGTACCAAACCCTACTTAGGTATCACAGATAAATAATTGTGAAGGGTAGTGTTAGTCGGAAATAGGAGCCACCGTTCAGACACGATAAAAGTCCTTCCGGTGAGAGAGAGAGAGAGAGAGAGAGAGAGAGAGAGAGAGAGAGAGAGAGAGAGAGAGAGAGAGAGAAAGTGGGCCATTTGAGTGCATCTTACTAAATGTCCTTATGTCACAGAGATCAAATAATAACCACCTTTAGTTTTTTAGTCTGACGCCATTTTTTTTTCTTGGAGCAGGACTTTTGAACGTGACTGTACACCTCTAGGCACATATTAATTAAATGGCCATATAGTAAGATAATTCAATTGAGTGGACCGTCAAGTTTACGAATAGGAACCGTAGTTATCGCACCCCCCCCCCAAAAAAAAAAAAAAATAATAATAAAAATAATAAATAAATGTATATATAAAATAAATACAATCCCCAACACTTGACTGATTCCGAACTTGTATGTCAAAAGTCTTATAACAATAGATGACGTCATAATTATAGTAGTGTGGTGATCTCATAGTGTGATGTGGTTCTCTTGTTATTACGTGGCACTGTTGGAATTACGTGGCACTGTTGTTATTATGTGGCACTGTTGGTATTACGTGGCACTATTGGTATTATATGGCACTGTTGGTATTATATGGCACTGTTGGTATTATATGGCACTGTTGGTATTATGTGGCACTGTTGGTATTACGTGGCACTGTTATTATGTGGCACTGTTGGTATTATATGGCACTGTTGTTATGTGGCACTGTTGGTATTATGTAGAATTGTTGGTATTATATGGCACTCGGTATTATGTGGCACTATTGGTATTACGTAGCACTGTTGGTATTACGTGGCACTGTTGTTATTATATTACAGGTATGGTATCAGGTGTAATGCCAAGTAGCCTAGACCTGTAGTGTATAGTTTGTCATTGTTTAGTTTAGTATTGTTAGTGATGCATATATAGTGCTTATAGGTGTCGGTTCGTGGTATGTGTGTTGCTGTGTTGTGGTGTGTGAGTAGAGTAGTGTTAATAAGGTGTTGTTGTATGTGTGTTGTGTATTGTAGTAGTGTAAGGTGTTGTTGGTTTCGTGGTGTGTGAGTAGAGTAGTGTTAATAAGGTGTTGTTGTATGTGTGTTGTGTATTGTAGTAGTGTAAGGTGTTGTTGGTTTCGTGGTGTGTGAGTTGTTGTTGTGCAGGTAGTGTTATGCAGTTGTTGTATGTGTGTTGTTGTGTAGGTAGGCCGAGTGTAATTAAGGTGTGTTGTGTTGTGTAGTACGGTAGTGTAAGGTGTGTTGTGTTGTGTAGTACGGTAGTGTAAGGTGTGTTGTGTAGGTAGAGGCCTAGTGTAATTAAGGTGTGTTGTGTTGTGTAGTACGGTAGTGTAAGGTGTGTTGTGTAGGTAGGCCTAGTTTAATTAAAGTGTGTTGTGTTGTGTAGTACGGTAGTGTAATGTGTGTTGTGTAGGTAGCGTAGTCGTGTTGTGGGTGTGTATGCCATGTGTTGTGTGTACGGTGGTAGTGTTATATTTTATTCGTTCTCCAGACGCCCAAACTAATATAACGGGAAGGACGGAGAGGAAGTGGCAATAGGAGGAGGAGGAGGAGTAGGAGGTGACCGGTAGTGAGTATGTGTGTGTGTGTGTGTGTGTGTAAGGTTGCCAGTGAACGCAGTATGTGTGTGTGTGTGTGTGTGCTGTACGTTGCCAGTGAAATTTGTATGTGAGTGTGTTTAAGGTTGTCAGTGAACGCAGTGTGTGTGTGTGTGTTTGTATGTGTGATTAGCTTGCAAAGTGTTGGAAGGAGGAGGTGGCTAGGAAGGATTGCCATATACAGTTTGGTAACACATATGCGATGACTAGTGATAAGGCGAATTTTAGGGTGGATAGCGGAAGATAAAAGAAAAGTGTCTCGTTCTGATAAGGAGAGAGAGAGAGAGAGAGAGAGAGAGAGAGAGATGTATATATTATTTATTTTGTTTATGTCAAAGGTGTAGGCTATTGTATAATGTTGAATATCTTTGTTTATATGTAGAGGTGGTGATGTTGAAGAGGTGTGGTGTTGCAATTTAATGATGTAGTGTGACCTTGACAGTCTCTCTCTCTCTCTCTCTCTCTCTCTCTCTCTCTCTCTCTCTCTCTCTCTCTCTCTCTCTCTCTCTCTCTCTCTCTCTCTCTCTCTCTCTCTCTCTCTCTCTCTCTCTCTCTCTCTCTCTCTCTCTCTCTCTCTCTCTCTCTCTCTCTCTCTCCAGTTTTCATTATTCTTATTACTCTATCTAACCTAAATTTCACCTCATTATAATCTCTCATTTTTCACTCTCTTATTACATGCTATGACCTAATTATCCTCTCAATATGTATTCTCTTACATTACCTCCTCTCTCTTCACTTCCTACTGTGTCCGGGTCACATAACGGTGTAATTCCAAGTGTCAGAAAACAAAATACCCAGATGTGTAAATTCAGCATCATGCAATGTTTTGAAAGCAACGAGAGAGAGAGAGAGAGAGAGAGAGAGAGAGAGAGAGAGAGAGAGAGAGAGAGAGAGAGAGAGAGAGAGAGAGAGAGAGAATATATATATGTGTGTGTGTGTGTGTGTGTGTGTGTGTGTGTGTGTGTGTGTGTGTGTGTGTGTGTATATGTGTGTGAGAGAGAGAGAGAGAGAGAGAGAGAGAGAGAGAGAGAGAGAGAGAGAGAGAGAGAGAGAGAGATAATGTGTGTATGTGTGTGTGTGTGTGTGTTAACCGGTACAGTCATATTGTGCACTTGTCTATAATTATACAGAAGCCTAATATTCTCTGTAACATGTTTCTTACCTCATTTTTTCAGTTTGTTTCTCCTCACTTCCGTGTCTATAGGAAGGGGATTTTTGCCTCACCACCACTCCTAGGTTCAGCCAATCACCTTTCACCTCACATAGGCTTTATTTAGGTTCTGAGTGATCCATTCATGAAAATACGTGGACTTACTACAGGGAACTGCCAAGTGTCTCCATATATACCAATGTTTATCTCGTACTTTCCTTTTGCTTATCACTGTATACTGTACCCATGACCGTGCCTTTGTTGGGTGAGTGAGCGCATGCGTTCGTGCGACGTGTAAGGGAAATGCCTCCAGTCACACACACACGCACACAAACACAAATCAGGATCGGTGAGAAGCAAGGTCGAGGATTCAATAGTCGTAGTAGTAGTAGTAGTGGTCAGTCATGCATGTTAACTCCCCTACTCCTTTCATCACTCCCAAGGATCTTTATACACACACATACACACCACTCTATTCTCTTCAACACAAACACTTGCACAACTAGCTTATATTAGTACTGTTGTTACCTGCCTGCAGCTTGTAAACACTGCATGGAATGTAGACCAAACGTGTATCTTGTATATATAAGGTCATACATATTACTGAGAAGAGAATTGGTGCATTTCCCCAAGTTTTAGACAAGAAAATGCACTACGACTGTGGTTCTATCCACACTGTAACGTGCTGCAGGAATAAACACTATTATGAATAACCTTAAGCCACGTCACGAATACTCACTCTTCTTCTCTTTTACTTCTCGCTTTCTCCCTCCATATTTTTATATCTCTTCTTCTGCTTTCCATTTCTTCCTCCTCTATAATCGTGTTCTTCATTATCTGTGTTTGATTCTTTTACCTCTCATTCCTCACCTTATTTATATCCTCCTCCTCCTCCTCTCTCCTTCAATGATTCGCATAACATTTTAATTATTGCCTAAAGTACAAGGATTAACAAAATATAAAGATTTCAATGAACATGGCAACACTGCTAACATGCTTGTTTACTCTTAATATAAGGGGCATGACGAGTGACATAATTGTCAACACACACACACACACACACACACGGTAACCAGTCATGATGTTGATTGGTTAAGGGGAGAGGAGTTGATGGCTCTCTTCCCCTCTCACCATGGTGTGTATGTATGTGTGTGTGCATGCAATCACACTTCTCCTTTCCTACACCTACTACACTCCCTTTCCTTTTTCCCTTCCCTTTCCCACACCCACAACACCTCCCCTCCCTTCTTATTTCTCCCTTCCCCATACACACAACACCTTCCCTCCCTTCTTACCCTTCCATTCCCCACACCATAACACCACACCACAAAATAAATTAACACAGAACTTCACAGAAAATACAAATGTGCGCGACCGATCAAGTAAGAAAGTGACCGACAAAGGTATACAAGTGTTCAGAGGGACGGCAGGTGTGTGTGTGCCAAAGGGGAAACATCTGTGCATAGCAGGTAGTGGAGGGAACAGGTAGTAGAGTCACGAGCCAGAAAAAAGTATCCAGGTGTTGTTGAAGTATCAAATCATATGACAAACATAACAGTAAACCAGTTACAACACTTGTCTTGTCTTATGTTCATGACTGAGGCTCGTTTTATACTCCATCAGGCGAATAAAAACAGATCAGAGTTATTACAGTATTATTTATGGATCGTGACTCTAGAACAGCCGAGAAATTATTATACGGTATAATTATAGGTTATGACACACCTCGATCTGGCAGAGACAGAAGGCTATATAATATTAGGCCTATGTAACTGGTTTTGTGAATCGTAAATCTATTGCCCTGAAACATGACGTGTATGATAATAGTCGCACACCAAAAAAATTCCCGTTGCATTAAAGGAAGACTATTGACAGCATAATGGAGCCTCCAAACTCTATATTCCACTAAGAGACACATTATAGGGCAACAAATTCCTCTAAACTATTCCACAAAGATGTACACTCGCAATCCAAAATTTGTATCCAGGTCTTGTTGAAGTTTCGAATCATTTGGCATACTACTGAACCAATTACACGCTTATCCTGTTTCATATTTGCTTGAACTCGCTTACAGTAATACTCGATCAGGCTATACGAAGCAAGCCTGGATACATATTTTGGATTGCGAGTGTACAGTCGGCGGCAAAAGTCCTGTCGCCTCACTTGCTTCACCGAGGCACGCAATGTTCATAGACTCGAGATTATTAGGTGTAGAAAACGTGGGTATTTCTCGAGTACATGAACACTGTGAGTCTCGGTAAAGCAGGTGAGGCGACAGGACTTTTGCCGCCGACTGTACACGTACAATACAGGGCTCACGATTCCTCCAGACCATGCCACAAAAAGATACAATGCAGCTCTCGATCAAATAACGGTATAATTCTTACTTCTGACTACGTAATCCTGCCGTTATTTGCTCCTGAGTAGGCTACACGAGTTCACGTCATTAGCTGCATGATAAAGACATAAATAAAGAGTGGAAGGAAGGAGGAGAGTATAAACAACAATAAGTCCGGGACGCATTTGGTTTCGTATCATGATTACTTGGGTTGATTCGGAAGTATCATTCGTGTATCTGTATCATGTAGCGGTGACGTGTATGTGTGTGTGTTAGTGTGTGTGTGTGTTACCCTGGCACAGTATTACCGTACTTGAAACCAAATAGTCGTGGGAGAAGCTGAATGTATGACTGTACAGTTCAATGTATGCCAATACAGCTTAAATTGAGAGAGAGAGAGAGAGAGAGAGAGAGAGAGAGAGAGAGAGAGAGAGGACAATTGACAATGATGATGATAATGACAGAAATTTAAAGGAAAAGAAAGAAGAGTAAGTGAGTGATGGAGGGAGGTAGGGAGGGAGGAAGGGAAAGACAGGGGAGGGGCAAGTTACTTTTTGGTTGTCCAGGGGGTGATTGACCTCTCCCCCCCCCACCCCACTCTCTCTCTCTCTCTCTCTCTCTCTCTCTCTCTCTCTCTCTCTCTCTCTCTCTCTCATTGTGGTGTGGTATGCCGGTGGTGTGATAGTTGTTGTGTACTGGGAATGTGTCAGTGGTGTAGTGGTATAGTTAATGGTATCTGTCATAATTATGGTAGTGGAATGTTAGTGTTGTGGTAGCAGTGGTATTTTAGAAGTCAGTTTGTCAGTGGTATGTGGTATAGTGGTAGTCAGTTTGTCAGTGGTATGGATTATAATTATGGTAGTGGTATAGTAGAGGTCAGTGCTATGGGTGGTATAGTAGTGGTATGGGTTGTATGGTAGTGGTATGGGTTGTATGGTAGTGGTATGGGTTGTATAGTAGTGGTATGGGTTGTATAGTAGTGGTATGGGTTGTATGGTAGTGGTATGGGTTGTATAGTAGTGGTATGGTGGTTGTCAGTGGTATGGGTTGTATGGTAGTGGTATGGTAGAGGTCAGTGTGTCAGTGGTATGGGTTGACCAGGTAGGTTCTTTTAGTTCCGTTAGTTCACCTGTTGCCTTCCCTCCTCCACCCATTCCCCCCTCCTCCACCATTCCTCTCTCCCCCATTCCCCCTCCCCCATTCCCCCGTCCTCCACTATTCCTCTCTCCCCCATTCCCCCTCCTCCACTGTTCCCCTTTCCACCATCCTTCCCTCCTCCCCCATTCACCCTCCTCCACTATTCCTCTCTCCCCTATTCCTCCTCCTCCACCATTCCCCCCTCCACCATCCTTCCTTCCTCCTCCCCTATTCCCCCCTCCTCCACTATTCCTGTCCCCCCTCCTCCACTATTCCTCTCTCCCCTATTCCTCCTTCTCCACCATTCCCCCCTCCACCATCCTTCCCTCCTCCTCCCCTATTCCCCCCTCCTCCTCCCCTATTCCCCCCTCCTCCACTATTCCTCTCCCCCCTCCTTCCCCCCTCATCCTCTCTCCCCTCATCCCCCCCTCCTCCCCCATTCACCCTCCTCCACTATTCCTCTCTCCCCTCCTCCACTATTCCTCTCTCACCCTCTCCTCCCCATTCCCCTCCACTCCTCCCCCCCTCCTCCCCATTCCCCTCCACTCCTCCCCCCCTCCTCCCCATTCCCCTCCACTCCTCCCCCCCCTCCTCCCCCATTCTCCTTCACTCCTTCCACTCCACCACCCCCCTCCACTACTTCCACTCCACCACCCCCCTCCACTCCTTCCACTCCACCACCCCCCACTGAGCTCTCATCCACATCAAGGCCAAATGAATATATGTATGTATGTTTTATGTATGTATTTATTTAGCCTTGATCTACATCTACCTATCACTTCTTTCTTATCTTCTCTTCTATCCTTCATTTTCTCTTCCTCTTCCATCTCCCTTCCTCTTCCATCTCCTCCCTTCTTCCCTCCCATCATTTCTGTCTTCTTTCTACATCTTCCTTCCCTCTCCTCCTCCCACCCTTCTATCTCCTCTTCAATCTTTCCACCTACTTTACATATATTTTAATCATGTAGTCAACCCAACCAAGAGCGACTGAGAATAACTGATATCACAAACTCAATCGCAACCATCCCATCACACAACCTGGAAGACTGGAAATACGGCAGTTTGTGTGACCTAATAAGATTCCAGTCAGTCACACACAAGACAGGTGGGAGAAGCAACGGAACTTTAGATTGTGACTGAACCAACACTATTCTGCATTATTTTTATCTCATCCTCATTATCGTACTTGTCACTATTTTCCTCCGCCTCTTCCTCTTTCTTTACCTACTCTTCCTCCTCCTCACCATCACCATCTTCCTCCTTCGCACCATCACCATCCTCCTCCTCATTATCACCATCCTCCTCCTCCTCATCACCATCCTCATCCTCCTCATCACCATCCTCCTCCTCCTCCTCACCATCCTCCTCCTCCTCCTCACCATCCTCCTCCTCCTCCTCCTCCTCCTCCTCCTCCTCCTCCTCCTCCTCCTCCTCCTCCTCCTCCTCCTCCTCCTCCTCCTCATTATCACCATCCTCCTCCTCATCATTTTATATCTTCACCTCAGTTTTTGTTAGGGTGTAGAAAGTTTGTTGCCATACCTTCTACCCCTTCTAGTAGATAGCATTAGGGGATATAAATGTAGACCTAGTTTATTGGAATGTGGGGCAGCCAGTGGGTAGATATTGTAGGCCTAATAAAGTGGTATGGTAGGTTACCTGGTTGGTAGTTTTTATTTAATTAGGCCTACTTTGGTGAAACTATGGGGCCTAGTTTGTGGTGAGATGAGCTTAGTTAATGATAGGTCGGGTAATTCATGCAACTTACAGCTACAGTTTACACAGCACTTTTCTTGCAACCCTCATACACTGGAATTGAAATGTGTATCAAAGGTCATGTTATTTAGAAGGTAAACGATGCATCTTTGCAGAAAAAAAAAAACACACACAGACACTATAGAAGCCTGAACCAAGCCTATGATTGATGAACACGGATAGAAAAGGGCCGTGATAGGTGAGTCAACACACAAACTACATGTCTTTCAGGAGTGTTGTCATGTGTACACTCCTCTTACCCTTCTAGTGAAAAGGTACGGCGATGGATGTAATGGACCAGGTGTGTGTGTGTGTGAGTGTGTGTGTGTAAAAAGTTTGAAAGGGTCTGTGTTTTGTTTATGAATGTTTAAATGTACAGGCTGTCTGCTAGTGTTTGTATGTGTGTGTGTTTACCCACAGTCTGATCACATATACTCTCCTAGAAAGAGGTTAGATTTCATAGAGACCAATCCATGGGTAAGGCTGAGACTCTCACACCCACATCCCATTGCTCCAAGAGGATAATGACTGCATACATGCCTGTGATAAATCCTTAGTAGCCTTTAGCTGGCAATGAACCTCGGTCAGCTGAGTGGCAGATGAGGATGAAAATCAACCAGTAACCACTGAGCTAATGAGCAGCTTCCCACCAGAGCCAAGATTTTTTTGGTGTGTGTGAAAAATAAACCAATACTCTACAAATTATCTCCACACTTCATCCATCCCATTAACCTTATAAAACATTAGTTCATAAGTTTATTCAAGTTGCGTAAGCTAGGACTTGGTAAAACTGGGACCTTACCTTTACTTTATACTATATGTGGTATTAGAATTAATTAATTCCTTTCATATTCAATGAAAGTGGAGTGGTACAGGTGTGTTGGCGCAGGAGCTTTGGTCAAGACCTTCCATGACGTAAACACCACCTGCAGCTTTCACTAAACTTACACAAAGATGATTTATGTATACTGTACTTCTATAGAGACACATAATTTATTTGCTGTGGAAATAATTATTGCCCTAACTGAATTTATAATCTGTATCAATATAACCTGTCTTTCACTTGCTAATTAGCCAGTATAGTACTGTACAAATTAACCTTTACAGTATTCCATTAATTTCATCGCAAATATTTATTTCACGCTGACACTCTGATACAAAAAGTCCCAGTAATGCTTATACAATATACAGAAGTGATAATTTTACATGGTTTTGTGTTCTTTTCACTACTGTCAACAACTAATTGTTTGACAACATCCATATATACCTGCAGTACAGTACAGTACAGGTACAGAATATAGTACTGTATTAACTCATACTATACAGCGTAGAGGTCTAGTTTTGAATGTGTGTGTTTGCACAATATTATGCAGAAATATATTCATTACAATAGTTAGGATTAGTATGAAAGCTATAATTTTTAAAGACTTTTTACGTGTTATCTATTAACCTGGGAACAGAGTCTAATCCTTCTTAGTCCTTACAGAAGGCGACCAATGTCACATACCAGATCAACCATGTGTCGAGAAACAAGCGAGGTCAGATCCTGGGACACCGAGGAGGCTTCAGAGGATGTACTGTCTGGTTCACAGGACTGTCTGGTGCAGGTATTGTACAGGACTCTCACCAAGTGCACATATTGCAAATATCACTACAATAAGTTTACTACCTTCAAGGGAAAGAAGTAAAGCATGTGTAGCATTTATTTTATTATATTACATTAATTTTGTGATAAATATGGCTGGAAGGATAATGTACCCCTCACCACCTTCACCCCCACCCTACCCCCACACAGGTAAGACTACAGTGAGCTTTGGGATGGAGGAATATCTCATTACGCGCGGCATCCCGGCTTATTGTTTGGACGGGGACAACATGCGCCATGGCCTCAACCGCAACCTGGGCTTCTCCGACGAGGACCGAGAGGAGAACATCCGCCGAGTCTCCGAGGTCGCCAAGCTCTTTGCTGACTCTGGGGTAGTGGCTCTCTGCTCCTTCGTCTCTCCATTCTCCAAGGTGTGTCCATTTTGGCTACATGATGATGTATTGATTGGTTTAAGGGATAATCACATAATAACAAGGGTGGCCTCGTTATTTTCCAAGGTCTGTCTGCTTGATTATTTGATTGATCTTCTTCCTTCTCCATGTACCAACAGGATCGAGAACTAGCCAAGAAGATCCACAAAGACTCTGGACTGCTATTCTTTGAGGTGTTTGTTGACACTCCACTAGATGTGTGTGAACAGCGAGACGTCAAGGGACTTTACAAGAAGGCTCGTGCTGGCATCATCAAGGGTGGGTATGTTTGTGTGTGTGAGAGAGAGAGAATATATGAGTAAGAGAGTTAGAAGGAGAGGGAAAGAGAGAGTGAATTGTGTCCCGATTATTTATGTCTGTATTCTTCGGGTTTTGATTTGCTTTATCTTTTTTACTATAATTGACTCTACCACTGTAACCCCCATCCCTCTTCCCCCAATAGGGTTCACTGGTATTGACTCCCAGTATGAGAAGCCAGAAGCTCCTGACTTGGTGCTCAAAACAGCTCAGTGCTCAATTGACGAGTGTGTTCATCAGGTGCTGGAGACCTTGGAGGAGTGGGTATGTGTCTTGTCCGATACACATGCACGCTCACAAATACATACACATGCACACACACATCCATGCATGTACACACACACACTCTGAATCATGCTCACTCATACACCTATTCATCAGATATACTCCCAAAATACCTCTCATACACATTCATACTCAGAATTATTACACAGCAACACATTTTGATATCAACTCTATTGCACTTACTGTACATTCACATGAAAGTGGATGGATGGATGGATGAAATACAATAAATGGTAAATGGTGTCTTGTTGAAGATGAAGTGAATTAATTTATTGTATTGACCATTACCCTTGCAGGAAATCATCCCCAGATCAGCCACAGAGTTGGTGAGGGAACTGTTTGTGAGTGAGAACAAGTTGGAGTGTGCCAAGGCAGAGGCTGAATCCCTTCCCAGTGTTAATATTACTCAACTGGACCTTCAGTGGCTTCAGGTGCTGTCAGAGGGTTGGGCATCACCTCTCACTGGATTCATGAGGGAGCGACAGTTTCTACAGGTGAGGGTGACCGGTGTTAAAATTATCGTAAAGAAATGCCTGCACTACACCACCAGAGATATGTGTGACCATGGGAATGCTGATTGTTCTGGTGGCAGAGTACTGTAGTTGTTTGCTTCTCAATGTCCACAATGTGATTTAGGTTGGCCTGTCTTGAAGTTGACACATTTATTAGTCATTAATATTTGCTGTCTGTGTACGATTAATTAATATACATGTACTTCATTCATAAAGACTGTTTTGTGAAAATGCCTGTTTTATGAATACTGCCTTGATGGATGCCTAGCTTATAATCCTGCACTGTATTTTTTATACAAGTACACAATTACAGTATAATTCTTACCCACTGGTTCTAATGTTTTGATTTTCCTGGGTGAGTAGAGTCAACATTTTGGATCCCTGATGGACTCTGGAGTGTCAAACCAGTCCATCCCCATCGTGTTGCCAGTGTCTACCAGTGACAAGGAACGTTTGGACAACTGCTCCGCCTTTACCCTCCGTTACCAAGGCCGACCCATCGCCATCCTCAGGAAGCCCGAGTTTTACGAACACCGCAAGGAGGAACGATGTGCCAGACAGTTTGGTGGGTATGGGAGCTGGAACTGTTTTATCATCCTTACCTTCATTTCTTTAACTAGGGTGTAAAACTGTGTTTTATGATTGTAGTGTACTGTACTTCACATCATAGCATCTGATTAAGCTATTTGAATTACAATACCTCAGAAAGTGTCGGCCCTCTTATATCGGCAAATAATATGAAAAATCAGCGATGTGATCTGAAACACGCCCGAGACACAAGTGACCCATAACTTACGATTTCAAAACTATCTACCCACTGAGTACCAATATTTTTTTGAGGTATTGTAAATTGTGAATTCTTGTGTGTGTACATGAGTGAAGGCATTTGTGTGTATCCTACGTTTTCCATGGAATGGGGAATTCAGATTTTTCACCTTAGTGGCAGTAGTTGATAAATTGTGAAGCTCTCGATGAAGTTTCAGTAACTGATCTTATAGCTACTTGTAATACTGTACATCACAAAACATGATTTCTGGATCTACCAGTCAAACATTAATTTTATAGTACTATACTTCATCAGGCTATTCTTTCATAAGTTCTTTCTACCGAGCAGCCCTGAGCCCCTGAGGAAGGCCATAGCCTGGACTGGGCTTTTCCACAGTGCCCTCAAAGAGTGTATGTTGTGTTGTTGGCGAGTGTGGTTGTGTGCATTACAGTTTTCCATTATGTGTTTAATAGAGTGGGATGCTATGGTGCATCCTGAACAGGCATCCACAGTGGCTCCATCCAGCTTCTGATATGGCAGAAGGGCTGGGTGGTGGCCACATTACAGCCTGGCCTTGTGGACTCTGTCCTCACGGGGAAGGGAGGATTCAGATAGGTGGATGTCAGGAGGTTGTGCAAGTAGCTGAGTGTTGTTCTTGACTGTTTGGATAGATTGGTGAGTGATTTGGGTATGGATATGTTTCTGCAGACTGGTTTGGAGTCGGCAGGGTTTAAGAGGTGAAAGTATTTGTGTATGGTATCATGTACTGGGTGTCGTTTTGATGTTCCTTGGCATGTGTAGGTGTCTGCCATGTAGGGAAGTGGATGGTGTGGGTTTGTGGAGGCTGCAGCAAGTATTTCTTCACCTCTCATGTCAAGGTGGTCTTTGATCTTGAGGACTTTGGATTCATGGTGTAGGTGGTCTGAAGGGTATTGAGGTGTGTCTCTGTGAGGTTGGGGCCCAGGCATGGCTGGTATAATGATCTTTCTGTAGGTATTTACACTGTAGGTTGAGAAAAGTTCAGATAATATTTTCAATGGGAGAACTTTAGTTTGATAATAATTCACCTTGATGGGGGAACACACACTATCTGCAACACTTCTCAAGATTAATGTAAATGCTTACATGTGTTCTTGACCTGGTCTGCCTTGCCTTTACCTAACCCCCAGCCTCCCTTACCTACAGGGACCACATGCAAAGACCATCCATACATCAAGATGGTCTATGAGAGTGGTGACTGGCTGGTTGGTGGAGACATTGAAGCTTTAGAGAGAATCAGGTGAGAATTATAATGGATGTGTGTGTGTGAGAGATTTCATGGTTGTAATTATATAACAGTGAGAGATTTAGCCTTAGAGTGGACTTGCAAACACTTCAATATACAATTATGTTTAAATATTAGAGGTACTGGAAATACATGCACATGTTTGACATTATTCCATTAAGTTTCCTTTTGGGTTGGAGGTACTGGATATACATGTACAGTTGGGGAATAATGTATCTGAACACTGTTGGCGGCTTCTGGTAACATCCTCAAAAGTAAACACATCAATGAGAGCAAGTATTTATGAATTGAAGGATAACTTTTATTTCACTGTCTGTGGTTGGTCGACGTCACCCAATATCAGTTATCCTTATGTAGTAATGAATAAATTTTGTCTATTACTAACGTGTTTATCACTGACATTGTTACCAGAAGCCGTCAACGGTGTCCAGATACTTTGTTCCCCAACTGTACATGATGTTGAACTGTATTCCATTAAATTTCCTTTTGGGTCAGCTTGTGACAAATGAGAACAAACCCATTTTTCGCGCATCCATCCTATACATACAAAATATTCTTGACTTATCCTTTTTCCTGTATAAATTAGCACCAAATATTCTTAAATGAGAGGAATAAGTTGTTGCTTGACTTTGTTTTATTAGGCTTCCTTTTGGATCAGCTTGTGACAGATGAGAACAAAACCATTTTTCACTCATTCATCCCACAGATATAAAATATTGAATAACCAACCTTTATCCCATATAAAATAGCACCTAATCAACCCTTTATGAGAGGAATAGGTTGTTTTTACTATTGTTTATCAATTGTTTCACTTTGATGCATCTTGCCAGGTGGAATGATGGCCTAGATGAATACCGCCTGACCCCGATGGAGCTGAGGGCCAAGTTCCGGCAGATGGGAGCCGATGCTGTGTTTGCCTTCCAGCTGCGTAACCCTGTACACAATGGTCACGCTTTACTTATGCAGGTAAAACATATGCACTCACACTCACACATACATATGTGCACACTGACACATACTTATGCGCACACACACACATGCATGCAGTACTGTAATAAGAGTAACAGTAAAATAGTAAAATGAGTAATTGGCACAAGTGGTGTTTGTAGTACAGTACAGTGGGCTCATGGATATAAGATATACTTTTACACACTGATGTTATTATATCAGTTATAGATGGTTAATATATTTTGGTGAAAATTTCAGTAATAGGTAAAGGTGCAGCTATATTTGGTGGCCTAGTAATACTTGGGTGGCCACAATTCTTGACTGTATCTAATATATACGGTCTTATCTTGTCCTTCCTTGCTGTGCCCTGCCTTGGTGTGCCTTGCCCCAGGACACACGACGGCAGCTACTGGATCGAGGTTACCACAACCCAATGCTGCTGCTTCACCCACTGGGAGGCTGGACCAAGGATGATGATGTTCCTCTTAAGACCAGGATGGAACAACATCATGCAGGTACATTTACAACAACAACATATTTTTATACATTTAAGTTTTTTCTATGGAATATTCAATATTGATGGCCAATATTAATAGGCTAAAACTGGTTGATGCTGCATATACCCTGGAGACTATAATTGTTGGTATATACAGCAGAGTAGTGTAGATGGGAGGGAGGATGGTTGCTAATAACAGTAATAAGAATAACATTATTTAAGTCTGTGTATAACAAGAGGCCAATAATAAACTAATCTGTTCTGTGTGTGGCAGTGATGAAGGAAGGAGTGCTGGATCCAAAGTCAACAGTACTGGCCATCTTCCCATCCCCAATGATGTATGCTGGCCCTACAGAGGTTCAGTGGCATGCCAAGTCCCGCATGGCCACTGGTGCCAACTTTTATATTGTGGGGCGTGACCCAGCTGGTATGCCTCACCCCAACACGAAGAAGGATCTGTACCACGCCCAACATGGACGCAAGGTACTCACCATGGCCCCTGGACTCACCCAACTAGAGATCATTCCATTCAAAGTGGCTGCATATGACAAGAAGGCTGGTAAGATGGCCTTCTATGACCCAGAACGCAAGCCTGACTTTGACTTCATTTCTGGTACTCGCATGAGATCATTGGCACGCAATGGTGAGCTTCCACCCGATGGTTTCATGGCTCCCTCAGCCTGGAAGATCCTGGCAGAGTACTACCAGAGTCTTGCCAAGGAGTAGAACATTGGAAAGATATTACAAAGGTTTATTTTTTCCCTGGTTTATTGTTAGTTTCTATAGCCGCTGTTGTAAGGTAAACTCTGGTTGCTCAAAGCTCACTACCCTGTAAGTGGTTAATATTTATCTCAGTTAAAGTAAATCTTCTTGACGACTATGGATACTTTCAGTCATTCAGAAAAATACACGAGTTAGCTTGAGCAGTAGGATAGAGTAGCGGTGATGTAGATCAGAATACAGGAGGGGTGTTGTAGATTGATATGGTGGCCAGAAGGAGGTGGAATGGTTGCATATACTGTAGTGGGAGAGTGAAGATTTAAAACATTATTGGTAATACTGTAGAAGGAATGAGTAGAAAAAAACAGGGAGTAGAAACTTGAAAATTATAAATATTATACAGAATCTGAGATGCTTTGAAAACCATATGTAATACAGGGAGCATTTTTGATACAGATTTTATCTATATTGCATATAATGTATATATATGTATGTAAAAGAGGTTTATACTGAAGGACAAATAAACTCCATTTGAGGAAGAGCAGCTGTTGCAAATGTTTTACTATTAGTGATAAGTTGTCATACAGTAAAGTTCTTCCTCAGAAGGTGTTTGTTTTACATAGAGAGTCTAATATTGTAAAGTAGCAAGTGTGTGCCATGGACCAGTTTAGTAGATGCTAAGATGAGCATAATAAATCTTGGACCAGATATATTTACCCTTAGGAAGGAGAGGTTAACCTATTACAATACAAGTCAGGTTTAGTAGCCATTGTCAATTCATTAACTCTGGATAAGGAGTTAATAATATTGCCATGGTTCAAACTGGACGATGTTACTAACCACAGAAAAGCCTCAACACCAAGGAGTTTAAGGGATCATTCATCCTTATACAGTATATTGTTGATGTAGCCTGAATACTGGTAAAACATTTCTAAAGTGTGGTAAAGGCCCGGGACACACAGGCACTTTGTGGTGGCCATGCAAGGACGACATGCAAGAGCAGGGACGTGGCTTCTCATAGGTTTCCATTGTTTTGAAGAAAACCCGTACACACGAGTGAGTGTGTTGGTGATATCTGCCTCGGTTTGAGGCGATTTGTGTTTTGAACTGTTACACATGGATCACATGTGGTCACTCGGTGGCCAGCAAATTTTTCTGCCTCTTTGGCTGTCACTGGGCCTGGCATTTCCATGCCGCCGCCAGTCGTACACACTGGACGACCACAAAGTGCCCGTGTCTCCTGGGCCTCAGATATTTACATTCTGACTGGAAAATATTCTCACATAAAAAAGAAAAATGCTGTAGAAGTTGAAATAATTACCCGACACTTGATAGCCATGTTGTTATCCAGAGGAAACAAATTTATTATTATTTTAGCCATGGAGGTTATGTGTGTACTATTGGTTGTGTGTGTGTGCATTTTTTTTTTTTTTTTTTTTTTTTTTTTTTTTTTAACAGTATACTGTATCTCAATAAAGTGGTTGATAGATTTACAAAAACATTTTTAACAGGCTATATTTAATGTAAACAAAAAATTACATGTATTAGAAATTGGTAGTGACTGAGATCAGGACCTGGTGAATATGATTTCATTATAGGTGCCTTGTTGTCTTGGCAGAGGGTAGCACTCTACTGAATGCCTTGTAATGTTATTATACAGGTAATTTAAAATCCATATATATTTCACTCAGTGTACTGAATTTTTTCATTGTTATTCTACTGGACCTGTTTGATTGTTAGGTACTGTAGGTGAACAGTTATGCATATGTGCAATATCTGCCATGTTATCCACAGTATTAGGTCCTTGTGACGGTCAAAATAATCATATGGTTATTTTGTTGTGTAATTTGTTTAGTTATCTATTAATGCAGTTTACATCAACTTTATTTTGTATACATTTATAAAAAGTACTGTACTTTGTTTTAAGTGACACAGATAATGACCATGAAGTATTTTTGTAAACAGATGCATCGTGACGGTGATGTTTTCACAGGTTTACTGCAGTATATACAGTATATGCTCAGCCAGATGGCTAATGCTAAGTTTGGTATTAAAATATGGAATAATTTTGTATACAGTACAATATATACAGTACCGTATACAGTTTAAGTGGCATTGCCCATATGTATTTAATGTCATGATGAATAGTGTGTTTTGCCCCAAACATTGTGAGAGAATCATGGTAGGCCTACAGTCAGTAGAGGTAATGGTGTGGTGGGTGGAATGTCATGGACTTATCACTTCCATGGTGCTTTGTTGGCCATGTTCAAAAGTTTCTGTTGCTTGTGACGGGGAATAGAAGGAGTTATATTGAACATCAATTGGTGGCACAACCCAACTGGGATATGCTAACATTTCCTCCAATATCCAATGGTAAACAAACTATTTTAAGTAGAAAGATCACAACAAGGAAAGCCACAAACATTTCCACTCCTGTTTATTTAACATAACCCAACATTATGATACTCAAGAAACACTCCAAAGCCATTTTCTCTGCCCGTAATTCAGTGGGTAACTTCAAATTTACTGGGAGGAGTCGAGCCTCTTCCACCTGGACTGTACCTCAGATTTATATTATGTATGTCTATCTCTCTGTTCTATTATTGCAATAACAACTCTTGCTACACTTTTACATAATTCCACAGTTCATTCCACTTGAGTCACGGGAGTTGTAGTGTTGTACGTTTGTGTTGTGTTTAGATATCATCACTTGGAGTGCCACATTGAATTGTATTACTAGGAAACTTCTGTCAATTTTCTTTTTTCCTAGATGCACAAATTTGGTGGATGTCATGTGTGTGTTTTCCGAGCCAGAGAGTGTACCGAGTGTATGTTATATCTTTCTTGCAGGTATTTCTGGTGTTCAGAGAGAGGCAGGACAAGTTGCAGGATGACCAACTTAATATTTTAAGAAATAAACAGATTTTATTGATGCATTCAAGACCATCTCATTCTTTCCTTTTGAGTGGCATTACTGTACTTCCTTTTGAGTGGTGAAATTTTGGTTGTTGACTCACACTGATAAAATTTGAACATAATCAACCATTATGTAAAAGTTTGGAAATGGTATATGATAGATTGAGGATGAAAGAAGACGGTATATGATAGATTGAGGATGAAAGAAGACTGCCTTAGGCCTGGAAGATCCTGTAGAAACATTGAAGTCCAAACTGGGAGGCAAGGGAGTCAGACAAAAAGGAAGAGTTATGAAGAGGGAAGGGAGGGGAGATTAGGTAGGAAGAGGAAATGAGTTCAGCAAAGCATAGGGACAAGGGAAGTGAGACTCAGTGAAGAGACAGATAGTGGTGTGGAAGGTAGGTCTCTCTCTCCGTGCATGTGTCAATGGTCACAACACAATATAAAGCAATCAAGTATGAAAACATAATACTTCAATTTTATTACATGCTAAATTTCCCTGCTCATTAAGGTGAGTCTAGTAAATTGACACTTTTGCATACGGAGCTTCATTGCTTAAGGTAATAATTATTATCATTGATGTTTGTCTGTTGGTTGGTTAGAGGAAGGTCCAGCTACTGGATATCCCTGGACCTTGGGATAGTTGCAAATGAAGCGAATTTATGCTGCCGACTGTACATACCTAAAGTTGGTTACGTCTCTCCGGTAGTGTTGTTGTTGATGATGATGAAGATGAAGCAGTCACCGGTGTTGTTGTTGTTGTTGGTGCTACTGCTGTCTCCTGAACGTAAGTCATGCTGTTCATTTATGCATTCATTCATTTATTCATTCATTCATTCGGTTTAACACCCCTCCCCCCCTCTCCCTTCCCTCTTCGTACTTAGCCGGGCCGTAGCCAAGAATATCCATGGTGTTGACGATGGTAGGCCATGTATGGTACCGGTACGATGGCTCTGTAGTGTATCTATAGGAAGTCATTGTATACCACTTACACGTCATTGTCAATTCCACCTCCAATAATTTTGCCTATACGACTCTCTCTCTCTCTCTCTCTCTCTCTCTCTCTCTCTCTCTCTCTCTCTCTCTCTCTCTCTCTCTCTCTCTCTCTCTCTCCAATAGAGTGCCATCAAAGGGTGACATTCAGTTCAAAGAGAGCCAACCAAACTGGCAGACATAATGGTGCCAGATACAACCCTGGAAGAACAGCATGTGGAGGTTGTTCTTGGATCACTCTCCTTCATTTTAGATCCTTGGGGGGAAGGAGGTCGAGGTATTCCCTGCTGTGATGCGGGCAGTAGGCTACTTTGATTAAGAGTATTGGCGCCTCTTCGGACCTGAGTCATGCACTCGTTATCAATTCTTCCACTGTCACCCTTCTTTGCTCCTCACTTCTGATATGGCACAAGGTCTTTCGGGTCGAACTGGAAGGCAATATACATACTGATACTATTTCCTCTAAACTACCTTGATATCACACCTAAAACATCCTAAAACATACACAACTCATTTTTCGATTGTGTTTCCAGATGCAAGAACACAGACGAAAGCCCCCAACCAAGATAAGTGTAATGACGAGGGCATGGAGCAGAAAGAGTCGTCATGGGACATCAGTGGGTGGACGTGGGTGGCTGTGGTGTCGATAATGGTACTGGTGGCTGTGTTAGTTGGCTCTTACCTCATTGTTCTTCAGTATCGTAATAAGGCTACAGTTGCAGGTTAGTTATTGTTATTCATGCAGTCTCTCTCTCTCTCTCTCTCTCTCTCTCTCTCTCTCTCTCTCTCTCTCTCTATATATATATATATATATATATATATATATATATATATATATATATATATATATATATATATATATATATATATATATATATATATATATATATATATATATATATATATATATATATATATATATTACGGTACAATACAACAAGTGTTATCATCAGTAAGCCTCAAGCATTTCTTTCTGTCATACCATTTGTCTCTCTTATAATAATAATAATTTTCGCATGTCTATCTCTATCTTCCATTGTTTTCATTTTTCTGTGTATACTATTTATCTGTCTATCTATATCCATCTGTCTATCTCGATCCATCTGTCTCTCTGTCAATCTTTCTATATATCTACTTCCTGTCCATCTGCCTCGGTCATATATCTGTCAATTTCGTTACTATCCATATGTATCTCTGTCTTATATATGTCTATCTCTTTACTATCCATCTGTCTCTCTTTCTTTGTACCTGTTGTTGTTGTTGTTGTTGATGTTCTCCTGTCTATCTCTTTACCCTCCATCTGTCTCTCTGTCTTTGTACCTGTTGTTGTTGTTGTTGTTGTTGTTGTTGTTCTCTTGTCTATCTCTTTACCATCCATCTGTCTCTCTGTCTTTGTACCTGTCTATCTCTTTACCATCCATCTGTCTCTCTGTCTTTGTACCTGTTGCTGTTGTTGTTGTTGATGTTCTCCTGTCTATCTCTTTACCCTCCATCTGTCTCTCTGTCTTTGTACCTGTTGCTGTTGTTGTTGATGATGTTCTCCTATCTATCTCTTTACTATCCATCCGTCTCTCTGTGCATCTACATCAGAGAGGTGTCTGAAGGAGAAGATGGAGGAGGGGAAGGATGGTACCCACGAGACAAGATTATACGATATTAACAACACGTAAACCAACACGACCAAATGAGGAAGGAGGGACAGAGGTGAGAAAATGAGGAAAAAAGAACAGAAGAGAGAGAATGAGGAAGGAGGGACAGAGGTGAGAAAATGAGGAATATAGAACAGAAGAGAGAGAATGAGGAAGAAGAATTGAGGTTAGAAAATGAGGAATATAGAACAGAAGAGAGAGAAGGAGGAAGAAAAATTGAGGTGAGAAAATGAGGAATAAAGAACAGAAGAGAGAGAATGAGGAAGAAGAATTGAGGTGAGAAAATGAGGAATATAGAACAGAAGAGAGAGAAGGAAGATGGAGGGACATAGTTGAGAAAATGAGGAATAAAGAACAGAAACGAGAGAATGAGGAAGGAAGAACAGAATAAAGAACAGAAAAGAGAGAATTAGAAAGGAAGAATCGAGGTGAGAGAATGAGGGAAAAACCATGTGAACCAAATGAGAAAGGAGGGACAGAGTTGAGAAAATGAAGAATAAAGAACAGAAGAGAGAGAAGGAGGAAGGAAGAACAGAGGTGCATGAAAGAATGAGGAAAAAAAAACAACACACATTGACTCACTTTCATTCTCCTGGTGGTACTGTAGGAGTTCTGGTGGGAATTATTCTACAGGAAGTTTTTATTTAGTAAGTCCAAATTAACTAGAAAAAATTGTGGTATCCTTCCGCTACCCTGAAATATTATAATTGTGGGGAAAATAAAAATAATGGAAAAATAATTGTACTGGATTTTGGTGCATCCTGTGTGTGTGTGTGTGTGTGTGTGTGTGCTGATAGCGGGACACACACACACACACAGAGTAATTAAGAGAAGAAAACCCAACAGACCGGATGGAGGGACACACACACACACACACACACACGATAAACCCTTGACTAAAAACTACCGTGTCCTAATATATATACAAGCTCTAAAAAAAAAAAAAAAAAAAAAAAAAAAATAATAATAATAATAATAATAATCGTATGCAAGAACATTGAGGGTGCGTACGATGATGTGGTACGATGGCTGTGTAGTGTATGTGTATGTGTCTATGCATGGACTCATCGTTACCAGTACCACGTCATCGTCAACACCACACTGATGTTTGTTCTTGCATAGGAGGGAGCAGTGACTATCCTAACCCATGCTTCGTGTCATGTATGTACAGTTGGACACATGAATGGGTGGTACAGCCCAGGTGAAAGATACTTGTCCCATTTGAGTAACCAGTGTCTATTATCAGGTAGTTGCTTTTTATTACCATCCTCAATACTGACTTCTGCCCCTGATGTCTCCTATTTGGCACTAAGGAACTTGATATTGGGAGAAATTGACCATCTTTCACTTGGGCTGTACCACCCATTCATGTGTCCAACTGTACCATGAATTAGTTAGGTCAAAGTGTTTCAAGCATAACAAGCAATTTATTTCATCCCTCAAGCACCATCATCACTGACCTAACATATATTATATTAACCTATATTATTAACCTTATATTATTACTTATATTTTAAAATAAGTGAATCTCCTGTTTTGCCAATGACTAAACAATAATGATGAATAGAATGATGATGAAGTGTGTTTTGTCCTTCCAACCACAGAGAATAATTTTATCAGTCCTATATTGTGGCTGACTGAGGGAATTAAGGGGGAAATTTTATGTAAGTAATAATTTTTATGTTGGTAAATCTGGAGGAACTGAAACCTCCAAGCTATTCCAAGCAACAGAACACCATTTTTTTTTTTTTTTTTTTTTTGTTCATCTGATCCTGTTTCCTGGCATACTTTGGAGGAATCAAGGCACTCCAATGTAACAAAAGTGAATTACCCACATTAATTAAGGGAATGGTAAGTATACAGTACAGTTGCTGACATATGTAACAGCCACAACCTGAAACGGCACCACCTCTCATTGGGCATTTATAAGGAAGGATGAGGTGTGTCTTCTTATGTTCTATGCTCGGTAATGAGGCCCAGATGGAAGTGTGTCTGTTTCATGTGTCCTCAACAAACTGTACACACGCAATCCACAATCCCTAGCCCACCTGAATCGAACGAAGCCCGAGATCTGAAGCGACGACAGCCCACCCAAACCATCACAAGGCCACACACATTTCGAACCAATGGAGGCTTTGTGTGTTGGGCTGTCGTCCAGAAACCCCCTGCTACAGATATCGGGCTTCGTTCGACTCAGGTGGGCTAGGGATTTTGGATTGCGAGTGTACAGAACATACATTTGTCCATAAATCTCCTGACTATTACACGCAACAAGTCACCATATATTTGGCTCATCTGGTCCAATTTCCACCATGGCATAAGTTGGAGGAATGAAGGATTAAGGTGCTCCAGTGAACAAAACGTACAACCACCAGCACTAATAAGTATACAGCTTCAACCAAAGCTTTAAACAGTCCACCAATTCACCAACGAAGTAATTTCAATGGAGACCTGAATTGTTCATTTTTTTTACTGTCTCCTCTAGGTATTCGAAGCACACCTGAATATACACTTATTAGTGCTTGTGACTGTACATATACTCCCTCCTTATCTTTTGTGTACCATACTAGCCAGACCTTCACTGTTGACAGAATAGATATCACACGTATAAAATAAAAGCTGCTTTGCCTGCGTTTTTTATATATATATTTTTTTATGAGTGACTGTGTATATGATATAAAAGATGTTGTCATTTCCACAGATAACAATGACTGGTATCATAATTATCATCGTTTCCTTTCATGCACGTCCTGCCTTGTTCTGTAAATTCTAAAACCATGCTATAGTTTACGTTATTGTACAGCCACCATGCAGCAACTATATCCTACAAACTATTCCAAGCAACAGAACACACACCATTATTTTTGTTCATCAGCTGGTCCTGTTTCCTGGCATATACTTTGGAGGAATCAAGACACTCCAATGTAATAAAAGTGAATTACCCCCTTCATAATAAATATCCACTCGGTCTGCTTTCAATAGCCTATGGTGGTGGAGATTTAAACGAGCTCCAATAAATAATATGAAAAATGCGGGATTATTAATTGAGTATTGTTATTATTGGTTCACTGGTTGGTTGGTTGGTATGTCAGATTATTTCAAAAGTTTAACAATTAAGACCTGGATACTTATTAGAGCTTGTGACTAAATAAATGTGTTTATAGAATAATTATAGTCAAGTTTGTAATCAAAATTTTAACAATTAAGACCTGGATACTTATTAGAGCTTGTGACTGTACACTAAACTAGAATCAATGTGTTTATAAAATAATTATAGTCAAGTTTGTATTCGTCATTTTAATTATTAGCACTATATCATTATTTTTGAGGGTTCACAGTATTGTTCTCGACTGTACATACATACAACAAGGGAGAAGAAACACAAAAGTATATAGCTATTATGTACACAGTTTATTACAAAATTTAATATACCACACACACACAAACAAACACACAAACACAAGCCACCAACCACTAACTTCAAAAGAAAGGATAATTATGTACAATAAATTATTCGTGTTAATAAAAATGCACTAACTAACTAACTAACTAACTAACTAACTAACTATAACACAACAACATCAACAACAACAACAATAACTACTATAACTACTACTTGCATTTCCTCTTGTTTTATTTATTTTCCTCTCTTATAAATAATTTTGTCTATACGAACAGATCAGACAACATTACAGTCACATCACAACATTTATCATTCTCACCCAGTAGGATAGGAAATTTTATATATACGGTATATATATATTTGTTTTCTCCCTCAAACTATCACGTCTTAATTAAGGGGAGAGAGATTTTTTTTTGTTGGTGAATTGGAAGGTCTGTGATTCCTTCAAACTGGGACAAGAAACAACAGATCCCTTATTTATATATTTTTTAGTACCATTGAAGGAGTTTTGTTTCTGCAGTCGTAATCAAGGGGAGAGAGATTCTTTTCTTGGTGAATTGGAAGGTCTGTGATTCCTCCAAACTGGGACAAGAAACAAGAGATCCCTTATTTATCATGCACCCACCGTACGTATAAAAAAAAAAAATTAATTAAGAGAGCGAGAGGAGACACAGCTTTTGACCACAACTATATTTGGAAAGAAAAGGCTGTCGAATAATGATGAGGATAATAATAATAATAATGATGATAGTTGACAGGGAATTAATTGCTAAGAGCTTGAAAAAAAGGTGAATATAAAATGAGGGAGAAATGCACACACACACACACACACACACAATGGCAGAAAGAGAAACACACTCATATTGTTCTCTCTCTCTTTCTCTTTCTCTCTCTCTCTCTCTCTCTCTCTCTCTCTCTCTCTCTGTCGTTCCAAAGAAAATATGTATAATATATATATATAAAGCTTATAATATATACAGCAGCTCATGGGTTGGTTATTATTATGCTAGAAAAACAAAGCCGGAGATTATTATTATTAATTTTTCGTGTGTCTGTCATGACCTCCTGAAAACAAACACTATTTATTCTTCTACTTATTCTTGTTCTTACTACTTATTAATTTCGTTCTTCTTATTTATTCTCTTTCTTTCTACTTATTCTTGTTCTTACTACTCGTTATTCTCGGTCTACCTTTCATTCTCGTTCTTACTACTTATTCTCATCCCTCCTACTTATTCTCGTTCTTACTACTTATTGTTCTCGTTCCTACTACTTTTTCTCGTTCTTCCTACTTATTCTCGTTCTTACTACTTATTATTCTCGTTCTTACCACTTATTTTCATCTCCTCTACTTATTCTCGTTCTTCCTACTTATTATTCTCGTTCTTCTTATTATTCTCTTTCTTTCTACTTATTATTCTCGTTCTTACTACTTATTATTCTCGTTCTTACTACTTATTCTCGTTCTTACTTATTATTCTCATCCCTCCTACTTATTCTCGTTCTTACTTATTGCTCTCGGTCTTACTACTTATTATTCTCGTTCTTACTACTTAATTTCGTTTTTCTTATTATTCTCGTTCTTCCTACTTATTATTCTCGTTCTTACTACTTATTGTTCTCGTTCTTACTACTTATTATTCTCGTTCTATCTTTTATTCTCGTTCTTACTACTTATTATTCTCGTTCTTACTACTTAATTTCTTGTTCACATTCTCTTTCACTTTCTCGTCCCATACTTTAATTAAGTCATTTATTTCTCTTCTTTTCAGTTTAATTCTCTTGCGGTTCTCAATATACAGATTATACCTTTATTCATTGTTTTAATTATTAACTAAGCATCTTTCTCGTTATACTAAGTCAACTTCCATTATACTTAAAAATAATACTTCTTTCAATCAAACTATTATACAGTATATATATATTGGCTTCATCGTTTTTAGGAACTTCTTTCACCAATTTTTAATCAAACGTCCCTCACTCTATTCCATCTGTGCTCACAAATTAAAGGGGTATAGTGCAGTACCAAAAGTATACTATCTATCTATCCCCTTAACCTCTTCACCCACACGTATGTACACTCGCGGTCAGAAATTGTGTCCTCCTGATTCCTTGACATGATGATTCGAACTACCCGAGTTTTGATGATTCGAAGCACTGTGTGTTGTAGGGAGACACACCTCTGTTCGAACCTTCAAAGCTACTAGGCTGTTTGCGATTCATTTTGCCAGGGAATCGGGACACAATTTCTGACCGCATAAGTATACCTACAGTCGGCAACAAAAGTCCTGTCGCCTCACTCACTCACTCACTCATTCATCACGTCTTGAAGGCTAATAAACATAAAGGCTAATTAATAAACATCCAACAAAAACATTCACCACCAACACAGAAGTACAATATCCAGGGAGGAAATTAATTATATAACGTCTGTGTGTGTTTGTTTGTTATTTTTCAGTTTACGAGCCTGTGAAGTTTATTTAATATTTCCATACTACGGTAACTTCATGACTTGGCAGATGTGGCGACAGGACTTTTGACCGTGACTATACCGTACAGAGCAGCAGAGTCTTGAAGGGCCAAACAGGCGTATTGTATTGATAAAAGTTCACCCCTAAGTTAAAATATTGTTGGTAAGTGTTCCCACATTCATTCATTTTTTGCCCTGTACTGCTTTCAAATCATAAATCGGCCCAATATTGTCTTTAAGAATGATAAAAATCCATCACTGGTTTGAAATGATAGCGAATTAAACTCCCTCGGGGAAATGCAAATAAATATAATGTATGAACAGTTTCTTGTGTCATATAATTCCTGTCCCCGCGGTCTCTCTTCGTGTTTTTTTGTTTTTTTAATTATTGTCCCCGAGGTGTCTTTGTTTTTTGTTTTATTTTTTATCATTGGCAGTTTCTTGTGTCATTTAATTCCTGTCCCCGCGGTCTCTCTCGGTGTTTTTTTATTTATTTTTTTATTATTATTATTATTGTCCCCGCGGTGTCTCTGTTTTTTGTTTTGTTTTTTATCATTGGCAGTTTCTCGTGTCATATAATTCCTTCTTGGTCTCTTGTGTTTACCAGTCGAAGTATTTGTGGTCACAGTCTCGAGAGGAGCCACACCACTTGGTCTCCTTCAGGGGCGGGCAAGGTCTTCCTCCGCGCCTTGAGGGATGTATCACCGCCCTCGTCCGCATCTGAAACGAGTACCACAACAAACACGTAAGTAGGCTACAATAAAAAAAAAAAAAAAAAAAAAATAATAATAATAATAATAAACAATAAAAAAATAAAAAATAAATAAAAATACAATGAATGAATAAAAAAGAATAAAGAATGAATGCTTGTTTGAATGTATAAGTGACTGATTGAAAGATGCTTGATGAATAAAAAAAATAAAAAATAAAGAATGAATGTTTGTTTGAATGTATAAGTGACTGATTGAAAGATGCTTGATGAGGGTGTAGGATAAAAGATAGAAGGAAGAAAGACCTCATGTGCTATAAACCAGAAAATACACACAACATCTTATACACCGTTGACACCACACCGTACACATATCACTCTCTCTCTCTCTCTCTCTCTCTCTCTCTTGGATCTGTGTGTGTGTGTGTGGTGTGTGTGTGTGTGTTTCTTGGACCCATAAAGGTATACACACACATACATAATAATACACTTGCTCCCTCTCATCCCCATATATACACTTCCCACTCCTCTACCGTACATTAATTTCACTACAGTACAATTAACAGGTTCCCTCTCACTCCCCATACACAACACTACACTGGCTCCCTCTCACCCCACTCACCTGCTCGCCGATGCCACAGGTCTTGCTACAGGCCGCCCACTCAGCCCACTCCGTCACCGGCAGTCACGGGGTACACGAGGACGACCTGTCAAACACAAACATATTTTTAGCCACCCACCCCTTGACAAGAATATTTTAGTCACCTCTTGACAAGCATATTTTAGTCACCTCTAGATAAGCCTATTTTTGTTACTTATTTATTATTGGACGAGGGGGACTGTCCTGTGTTAGTTTGTATCGTGTGGCATTTGTTACAGTCCAAATTAGTTGTGTAGATCTTAAGTAGGTGTGACTGAGGGGTTAATATTAAGGACAGATAATAATTATGATATTTAAAGTTCATGCTCATTCTATGGACTTTTTTGTGTGTGTGTGTGTGTGTCTCATTCTCGGGACTGTAGGTGTTTTTATAGCATAGAAGATGTCCGGCTGTATTCCAAGATATATCATAGTGTTGTCATCTAGTGGGATAGAAAGGATTCAACCAACACCTTAGAGCTTCACTGTCCCCAGTTAGTGCCACCTCAAAGCTTCAGTCTGCAGTAAGTAACCTCAGAGCCTCACCAAAGTCACATGCAGGCTATTGAAACACATCCTATATATACTCCTGAACTTCAGATATACATAAGCAAACACAGTTGGTTGCATTGGTAGGAAACACAGTCAGTAGTAGCTCCTCTGGTGGATAGTAAGTTGAATCAGAGCGTGAGTGTATTTCTCAAGTTTATATTAACATCTCAGATTATCAGTAAGTAGCAAAGTCTCTATTATACAGTCATAGATCTGAAGAATTACTGGTTACAATCTTTGAAAGCTCTGTGTCACCAACTGTCTACTCAAGCGAGCGGTACTCACCAATACAACCCATGCATGTGTATTCAAGCCAGAGACACCGTATCTGTGTATATCGTCTATACAAGAAAACGGCACTTAATTCAATGTTATATTAATTTTCAAGCCAGCAGTATTTAATTATGTGTTTGTCTACTTATGCGACGAGCGACAACCAATAAGCATGTTTTACTGTATAAGCAAGCGACACCCAACTCATGTATTACTTTTTAATCAAGCGACACTCAATTCATGTATTACTTTATTACTAGTCAAGCGAGCGAGACTCAATAAACATGTCTAAGTGTTGAAGCGAGCAACAATAAATTATATATGTTTGTGTATTGAAGCGAGCGATACACCATGCCAGATCATCGTTGTGTCTGACTTACGACGTCCGCCTGTACGCCTACGATGACCCCTCAGCTTTCTACCTGCCCCGGACTTCCTCCCACGTCGGTTCTTCCTGTACTTCTTCCTGTATTTCTTGACCAGCGAGTTGAGTAGCGTCGAGGAGGGGGGCTTCGAGGTGGTTGTTGTTGTGGTGGTAGTGGTGGAGATGGTTCCTCCCTCATTGGAACCACTAAGTCTGCCAGCCGTTGTAGGGAGGAGATACTGTTACTGTTGACTTCATTGTCCCGTTCTCCCACCGTTGGCAACAGGTCCTCTTCCTCGTCCCTGTTGCGGTACTGTTGTTGTCTCTGGCGGGAGGATGAGGGTCGGGCGAGGTCAGCTGAGGTGTAGCGAGTGGGTGTGGTGCTCGGGAAGGCGGCGTGAACTCCTGAGCCAATTGGTATTCTCGAACCTGGAATCAGAGAGCGTGTGCGTGTGTGTGGGTGATTGTCATTATAGGTGGAAGTAGGAAATGGAAGGTATTTTATATTAATTCTTAACTGTAGAGACTTCTCATAAATTGGAAGATATTTTTATTGTTAACTGCAAACGACTTCTTATAAAAAGGAAAATAGTTTATTCTTAATTAACTGTATAGTGATTTTTGTGTGAAATTTTAGGTATATATACTGGTTTCGATAGTCAGCTTGTCAATATTTCTTCCTTTACCTTATTACTCTCTCACTCTCTCTCTCTCTCTCTCTCTCTCTCTCTCTCTCTCTCTCTCTCTCTCTCTCTCTCTCTCTCTCTCTCTCTCTCTCAATATATTCAAAATGTATGGCGTTAGCTCTCTCTCTCTCTCTTTCTCTCTCTTTCTCTCTCTCTCTCTGACCTTGGCGAGATAGAGTGTGGCTATGGGCGGGTGTTGATCCACGTCTGGGTAGTAAAAGGAGTTGGCTGGGTGGCTTGGGTTTTGGGAGGTAATTCTACTGACGGGTTTCCTGGGTACAGAGGGCCAGTTGGGGGACGTGAAGGTGAACCCGTTGTCTGTCCCGGCGTCTAGGGATCCACCTGACGAAGGAAAATATAAAAAACACACACGCGGTGGTTAGTTATATTTACAGAGAAGAGAGGGAGGAAAATGAATGTGTGTGTTAAGTTAGAATTATTATCAGAAGAAATAGCACAACACAACACACAATGTGGTTATATTTACAGAGAAGAGAGGGAGGAAAATGAATATGTGTGTTAAGTCAGAATTATCATCAAAAGGAACAACACAACACAAACACAC
>JAWQEG010004379.1:0-16605 GCA_033782935.1 Petrolisthes cinctipes
TGTGAGGTGACCGATGATTGGGGCCACTGATTGCCTGTTTACACTTCTCTGATGGGCCGCCCCTCTTGACTTGTACACTACGAGTAACTGACCTACTACCATCATCACCCACAAGGCTACCATCACTAACTACCACTACTATCATCACCAACAAGGCTACCACTACTACCATCATCACTAACTACCACCACCAATACCACAAACAATCAGACTAACACCACCACTATCACATTCACCAACAACTATCACTATCATCACCAACAACTACCACTACTATCATCATCACCAATTACCACCACTACTGCCATCATCTCCAACTACCACCACCACCCCCACTATCACCACCAATTTATTTTAATATTATGTACTTTTTAAAATTAGTGGTAGTGAGAGAAAGGAGGGGTCAGAAGGGAAAGAAAGGTAAAGTTGATGAATATGAAGATGTAGTATATGGATGTATGGTGTAATTGGTTAGGTACTGTTCATCTCCACTGCTACTGTTCTTTCCCTTCTATATCCCTTACTCCCTCACCTCACCTTGCCATCTCCCCTTCCACACCCTTACCCCATCACCCCCCCCAACCCTCTCAATACCACACAACCCTTCTCCCTAACTCTGCCACCTCATCCACCCCTCCTCCTGCCCCTGTCTCCTTATTCTCCCTCTCCCTCCCCCTCCCCATCCACCCCTCCTCCTGCCCTGTCTCCTTATTCTCCCTCTCCCTCCCCCTCCCCATCAACCTCTCCTCCTGTCTCCTATTCCTCCCTCTCCCTCTCCCTCCCCCTCCCCCATCAACCTCTCCTCCTGTTTCCTTATTCTCCCCCCCCCCTCTCCCCACTTCCATCCTCCACCCACCTCTCCCCTCCCCCTCCCCACCTCCATCCTCCACCCACTTCTCCCTCCCCCTCCCCACCTCCATCCTCCACCCACCTCTCCCTCCCCCTCCCCACCTCCATCCTCCAACCACCTCTCCCTCTCCCTCCCCCTCCCCACCTCCATCCTCCACCCACCTCTCCCTCCTTCTCCATCTTGATAAGTTTACCCAGAGTGACACTCACATTAACACATATAATGGTAAGGCTCAAAGCACAGACAGTGGGACTCAGAGCACGGGAAGTGGGACTCAGAAGGGCATGGGTAGTGGGATGGGGGTGGGGAGTAGAGGGTAGTGTGATGGGGTGGGGAGTAGAGGGAAGTGGATTGGGGGTGGGGAGTAGAGAGAGGTGGATTGGGGGTGGGGAGTAGAGAGAGGTGGATTAGGGGTTGGGAGTGGAGGGAAATGGTGTGGATGGAGGGAAATGGTGAGGATGAAGGGAAATGGTGAGGATGGAGGGAAATGGTGAGGATGGAGGGAAGTGGGGAGGAGGGAGAGAAGTAAGGAGGAGGGAGAGAAGTAAGGAGGAGGGAGAGAAGTGAGGAGGAGGGAGGGAAGTGAGAAGGAGGAGGGAGGGAAGTGAGAAGGAGGAGGGAGGGAAGTGAGAAGGAGGAGGGAGGGAAGTGAGGAGGGAGGGAAGTGAGATGGAGGAGGGAGGGAAGTGAGAAGGAGGAGGGAGGGAGGGAGGGAAGTGGGGAGGAGGAGGGAGGGAGGGAAGTGGGGAGGAGGAGGGAGGGCGTGCTGGCTGACAGGGGCGGCTACACCAATTTGTCTCTTCCTCGCCCACCTTCCTTCGCCTCCCACATCCAACACACTCATTTGTACGGTAGAGAGAGGTCCATCTGTTGTCGGTGAATCATAGTGCTAATGACTCCTTCAAAGTATGCCATGAAACAGACCCTTTATCAGGATGCTGAGGTAGTTTGTGTCCTGGAATAGTTTGGAGGAATCAGTTTCCCTTCAACAAAATAATGACCCCCTGAAGAAAGATATGTTACAAAAAATAATTATATACTGTAAAGCACACTACATGAACTTTAGTGATAAGATAGATGCCACTGAAACTCCTTGGCAAGAAAAAACAAAAAAAACAGTAAAAGAAAATTCCAGGGTCAAGTGATGTTTTCTCGTCACTTGAAATTCCATTCTCCCGTAAGACTCACCAGGACTGACAACACTTCTCTGTCACCCTAACCACAAACCCAAACAGTGACCAGACCCATCCATCCATATACCATCCCATCCATTCATCCACCCTGCACTCCCAACCCCCTCCCCCTCCTTCACTAGTTGTCCCTGTCCCACTAAACACACTCCATGCACTCCCAACCCCCTCCCCCTCCTTCACTAGTTGTCCCTGTCCCATTAAACACACTCTCCAGCTCTTACATTTCTACCACAACCTAATCTCGAAGGCACAACACTATTAATTACTACATCCCTACACCACAGAACCATCACCAGCACTAAAGGAATATCCACCACCATTCAAAAGACTCACCATTTCTCTCAATTATTTTTTCCTCATACCATGCCATCACTCCTACATCCCTATACAGAAAATAATTATCACTCCCTTTCCATCACACAAACCCCTCTCACTGACACCACGCCACCATTGCTACCTACACCACTACACATCCAATGTTCCCTTTCCACCACAACTCTTTTCCCACACACCACACCACCATAACTCCTACAGCACTACAACACTAAGGTTTACACACGCACCATTTCCATCACCCAGACCCCTCTCACTCACACTACACCACAAATATATCACTGAACCACAGAACACACAGTACCTCCTCTTCCACCACCACCACCACCACCATACTCTTTCCCTACTTTATTACCACCTCTCCTAACAACTTTCCTACCCCCTCCCCTGCCCCTACCACCTCTCCTGCTTCTTCCCCTTTTCCTCCAGTCCTTCCTCTCCCCGTTCCCTAGCTCTACCACCTTTCCTAACCCTTCCCCTACCCCTCAAGCCCTTCCTGTCCCCTCCCATGTCTTTACCACCCCTACGTCTCCCCTCCACTACCCCTCTACCTCACCCTAAGGTCCCCGTGAAAGGAGAGGGTGAGGGCGGCGGCACACGACCGTCGCGACTCACTTTACACACTTGTTTTAGTCTTGGAAATAAATGAAGGCGAACGTGTTTGAATAGCTGAGGTGAAAAGGAAACATGAGTATAGAAGCAACAGGGGAAGGGGCAGGGGAAAGGGCAGGGGAAGGAGGGAAGAAAATGGACAGGGGAAGGAGGGAGGGAAATGGGCAAGGGAAGGAGGCACGGAAGGGGAAGGAGGCACGGAAGGGAAAGGAGGCACGGAAGGGGAAGGAGGCACGGAAGGGGAAGGAGGCACGGAAGGGGAAGGAGGCACGGAAGGGGAAGGAGGCACGGAAGGGGAAGGAGGCACGGAAGGGGAAGGAGGCACGGAAGGGGAAGGAGACACGGAAAGAGGAAGGGGATGGCACAAGAAATCGAAAACTGAGAAAAGGATCAAGAACTAAGAAGAGATGCAAGAACCAGTAATTCGAGGTTGAAGATACAGTCGCCTGAGAAAGTGAAGGCAGAATATACATAAATTTTTGATAATCACCGTAAATCAAATATGAACCAGACAATAATAAAAGAACCAAGTGTAACAAACAGAAATGGAAACCTAAATAAAAAATGGACCATACATTAATTATAAGATCCGACTGTCACTAACGGTAATGAAACCATAACTGTACTGTAACTTCCATACACTCACTACTTTTCACGATGTTAACCAAACACTCAGGTTCCAAAATCATTGTATTAGGAATTATATGGAAGCCTGGCATCACTTACTTATACTTTGTTTGGATGTCTGTACAAGGGGATAAGTGAAGCCCACACTGAGGAGGGTTGGACATCACCTGGGTAAACACACACACACACACACACACACACACACACACACACACACACACACACAACACGACTGGCAACTTGGGGTGTTAGTGATTATGTGTGCGTGTGTGTGTGTGTGTGTCTGTTCGTGTGTGTGTGTCTGTTCGTGTGTGTGTGTCTGTTCGTGTGTGTGTGTGTGTGTGTGTGTTCGTGTGTGTGTGTGTGTGTGTGTGTCTGTTCGTGTGTGTGTGTCTGTTCGTGTGTGTGTGTGTGTCTGTTCGTGTGTGTGTGTGTGTGTGTGTGTGTTCGTGTGTGTGTGCGTGTGTGTGTGTGTGTGTGTGTGTGTGTGTGTGTCTGTTCGTGTGTGTGTGTGTCTGTTCGTGTGTGTGTGTGTGTGTGTGTAAAGAACTGCTGCGTGTGAGTGTGTACTACGTCATGAGGTCCACACAGTGTCTGGGATTAAGTTAGTAATTCAATATTAATGTCGCATTCATAAGACCTTGTGTTTACTTCCTTCCTTCCTCTATCCTCCCTCCCTTCACCTCTCCCTCCTGTTCTCCTTCCACGCACCCTCACTCGTCTCTCCCTCCTTCAGTCTTTAATGTTATATGATGAGTGTGTATTTATCTTCAGGATTGTATGTGTGTATATGTAAACATCTTTCTGTGTATAATATTTGCGTGAATGTTTGCCTGCGAGTGCTTGTGTGTATGCTTTCAAATTATGTGTGTGTGTAATCGTGAGTAAGTTTGTGTGTTGGTAGTCTTGTGTGTTTGTGTGTGTGTGTGCATGGACGGTATAGACTCAGGAATAAAGGAAATAATCTGCCTCACTTCATCTTACTCCTCTGACTACTATCACTGCAGTGTTTTAGAAGCTGTGTGTGTGTGTGTGTGTGTGTGTGTGTGTGTGTGTGTGTGTAGGTAAGTTAGTCTTCACTGTCTCCTTTATCCTCTTATCTTTATCTTCCCCTCCTTCTACAATACTACATACACTCCTTCTCAATTTGATTTACTTTTCATCCCCTCATCTTCTTTTACCATTACATATAATTATAAACTCTCCTTCTCTCTATTTAATCCATTCTTCATCCACCAATCTTATCTTCCTCTCCAACTACACACACTCTCCTTCTCTCTATCCATTATTCATCCACCAATCTCATCTTCCTCTCCACCTACACACACTCTCCTTCTCTCTATCCATTATTCATCCTATCTCATCTTCCTCTCCAACTACACACACTCTCCTTCTCTCTATCCATTCTTCATCCACCAATCTTATCTTCCTCTCCAACTACACACACTCTCCTTCTCTCTATCCATTCTTCATCCACCAATCTCATCTTCCTCTCCACCTACACACACACTCATTCTCTCTATCCATTCTTCATCCACCAATCTCATCTTCCTCTCCAACTACACACACTCTCCTTCTCTCTATCCATTCTTCATCCACCAATCTTATCTTCCTCTCCAACTACACACACTCTCCTTCTCTCTATCCATTATTCATCCACCAATCTTATCTTCCTCTCCAACCACACACACTCTCCTTCTCTCTATTCATCTTCCACTGTACTCACACTCTTCTTCTCTCTTTAATGCACGCTTCATACCACTTTTCTCTCACTACACTTTTCGCTCACTATTCAACCCATTCTCTTTATTGCAACCAACTAACTATATTCATTCTCTATAAACTCATACGATATAGAATAAACTCGGGCTATAAGGTCACTCTCTCTACCTCTCACAACAATCTTTTAGCTCATTCTCCTTCCTTCCTTTCTTCTCCCTCTCTCATATCCCTCTCTCGTCCTACTTCATCATCAACAACCCACTCTTCTCCTACCCACTCTCATTCCTTCTGTCTCCCATTTCTCTCTGGTCCCACTCCATCAATAACCCACTCTTCTCCCACCCACTCTCATTCCTTCTGTGTCCCATCTCTCTCTGGTCCCACTCCATCAATAACCCACTCTTCTCCCACCTTACTCACTTTCATCCCACTCTTTTCTCTCGTCCCACTCTCGTCTCTCTCCATCAACCAACCAACCACCCACTCGTCTCCCATCCCTCTCATCCCACTCAGCGTCCACTCTGTTCCCCTCTCCAAAGTGACTTAGCGAGGGGTGGGACAGGGGGTATCACATTGTCCATTAGCGATACAAACAAGAGCCCCCCCCCCCAAACCCCCACTTCCCCCAACCACTACCTTCTTCCTCTTTCCTTACCCACAACCACTTTCCCTCTTATTTCCTTCCTTTCCTCAAGCAATCATTAATTTCTTCCCTCCCCCCCAACCACCACCTCCCCCCCCCCATACCGTCCCTATAATCCCCTTCCCCTTCCTTCCTCACCACCACCACCATCTTCCCCCCCCCTTCCCCCTACCGTCCACATAATCCCCTTTCCTTCCTTCCTCCCCCAAGCACCACCTTCGCCCCCCCCCCCTACCATCCCTATAATCCCCTTCCCTTCCTTCCTCACCACCACCACCATCTTCCCCCCCCCCTTCCCCCTACCGTCCCCATAATCCCCTCCCCTTCCCCTTACTTCCTCACCACCACCACCTTCCCCAACCATCTTCTCTCAAAAACCATCTTCCCAAAACCTTCCTCCTTTCGTCCCCCCATCACCATTCCCCTTTCCTTCCCTCTAATCCTTTTTCCCTTTCCTTCCCTCTAATCCCTTTCCCCTTTCCTTCCCTCTAATCCCTTTCCCCTTTCCTTCTCTCTAATCACCATTCCCCTTTCCTTCTCTCTAATCACCATTCCCCTTTCCTTCTCTCTAATCACCATTCCCTTTCCTTCCATCTAATCATCTTACCCCTTTCCTTCCCTCTAATCACCTTACCCTTTCCTTCCATCTAATCACTATTCCCCTTTCCTTCCCTCTAATCACCATTCCCCTTTCCTTGCCTCTAATCACTTTCCCCTTTCCTTCCATCTAATCACCATTCCCCTTTCCTTCCATCTAATCACCATTCCCCTTTCCTTCCCTCTAATCACCTTCCCCTTTCCTTCCCTCTAATCACTTTCCCCTTTCCTTCCCCTGATCAAATTCCCCCTTCCTATTTATTAATCGCCACTTATCTATACATGTCTGTGTTTATCTATCCATAACTTGAATAGATTTGTTTATTTATCTCTCCCTATCTGCATGTGTCATTATTCTCTATCTCTCCCCTTTTCTTTATCTCTTTATCCATCTTTTTTTACCTTGTCTATATATTCATCTATCTACAACTACCTATCTATCCATTTATCTTTCCTTATTTATCTCTCATCTCTCTTCCTCTCCCGCTCTCTCTCTCTCTCTCTTTTATCTCCATCCCTCCCACTCTTCACTCCTTCATCACTACCCTCCTCTCTCCACTCCTTCATCACTACCCTCCTCCTCCTCCCTACATCTTAACCTTGCCATGTCTTTTTTTGCCTTCTTCTTTCCTTCTTTTTCACTCCCTTTTCGCTCACCGCCTTCCTTGTTTATCATATACCCGCCAATTTATCCCTTCATCTCTTCCTCCTCTCCTTTTCCTCCGCCTTTTCCTCTTTATACTTTTCTTCCTTGCTCACTCCTCGTCTTCTCCTCTCTCTCCCCTTTTCTCCTCTTTAGACACTACTTCTTTCTCCTCCTACTCCTCATCTTCTTCCTCTTCCAACTCCTCCTCTTCCTCTTCCTTCCCATTATCATCACTATCATTTATTATTATTATCATCAATATTTTCCTCATATCAACTCATTCACTTATATATCCTCCTCACCTCCATCTTCTTTCTCATACACCGTCTAAACTTGATCATTCCTTCCCTCCCTCTCCTCACTTTTATTCCTTTCCTCACTCACTCACTCACTCACTCTATCCTTCTACCTGCCCCTCCCCCTCTCCTTTACCCCCCAACCCCCCACCCCCTTTCCCCTGCAGCTAATGTATCCCGGGAAGAGTCGAGGAAAGACTCACTTAGTGTTGAGTCGTCACCCCCCATCTTGCCTCGACCCCCTCTCCTCGGATTCCCCTTCCCCCTCACCTCCTCCCCCGCGAACCTCCTTCCCCAACTCCTTCCCCTGCGATTTCCCTCCCATTTCCCCCTTCCTTGGCTGCGATTCCCCTTCCATTCCCCCCTTCCCTGCGACCCCCCTCCCATTGCCCCCTTTCCTGCGGCCCCCCCATACTCAGCCTCCTTCCCGCATCCCCACCCCTCTAAACACTGTAATCGCCCCGCCCCCCCGCCCCCCTCCCGCCTGACGTCTTCCCTTCACTAACCAACCAATCCACACAAAAATTTATCCTTCAGTCCAGTCGTAAATATAAAATCTTTTTGTACCTATTTATTGTTCTTTATATTTTCCCTTCGACACGTATTACCGTATATGGTTTGTACAGGTATTTTGATAGTTACATCAACAAAAAAATTACAATAATACGGTTAATGGTAATAAAGCAACAAAATAAATATTAGGAATAACATTATACTCCTGCATTTCCACGTTTACACCAGGCCATGACAACAATGAGGCAGTGACCATCTATTACCTACAACTCCATCAATCACCAGCTGCGTTATGTTATTGCCATTAGCTGGGCAAATTTTCATATGGCTTCAAAAAGATAACGAGGTGTAATCGTAGACAAAATAATATGATACTGACCATATATATTTGATGCAGCAGAGGAATTAATGGCAAATGTAAAATCGTATTCCCAAGTCAAACCAGAAGGAGCAACTAAATTACTGGCCACGATTATTCAGTTTTAGTGGTCGGTATCTCTTTCTATTCTCGCGCCCTGATGACATAGCATGGAAATATGTCTACGAATACTACCACACACCAGACCAGAATTAATAATGAAGCAGATGGTAGTATTGTATTGGAATTAATTTTGAATACCTGACTGGCTCGAGTGGACAAGGAAGGAATACGACCCAAAACAGGTTAATTAAGGTTTACTTACTCATTTACTGCATGTGGTAGTTACTGTATGTGTCCTGAGAATGAAAACAACAATATCAGTAATATCAGTAATTACCATATGCTATTATAAATCACCTTAAAACAAAGACAAATAAGAAAAAAAAAAAAAATGTTATACGTGACCAAAAAAATAAAGACAATTGTGAATAAAAATAAAAATGCTGTTGTGTATATCAATCCTATTTATGAGGGTGGTGTGTTTCTTGTGGGCATTATGGAGTATACTAACTTAGTCCTCTATAAACACAACAACAAAACAGATCCCATACTCTTATTATACTGAGGTGGGCTGTTTGTTTACTGGGATAGTTTAGCTTTAGGAGAACACACACACACACACACACACACACACTCTTACTCCCGTCACACACCCACACACACACACTCTTACTCCCGTCACACACACACACACACACACACTCTTACTCCCGTCACACACCCACACACACATACACACACTCTTACTCCCGTCACACACCCACACACACATACACACTCTTACTCCCGTCACACACCCACACACACATGCACTCTTACTCCCGTCACACACACACACACACACACACACACACACACACTCTTACTCCCGTCACACACCCACACACACATACACACACACTTCTAGTCCCAACACATACACACACATTTCTTCTCCCATCACACACACACACACACACACACACACACACACCTACTCCAATCACACACAAACACTCCCATAAGTCCCGAACCCCCCAACCAAAAAAAAAAAAAAAAAAAAAAAAAAAAAAAAAAAAAAAATTGTTGAACCCGCCTATTACTGCTGTTTATCCCCACGTCAGGGAAGAGATGAGAAATAACCCCCACCTAAATCATACACTCTTAATTAATCACCAGTCCATTTGTCCCTTATCTGTCTTATCTGTGTGTGTTTGTTTACGCTCTTAGGCCGCTTTTAACCTCACTGGGTGTTCGTTCCCTCTGAGGAGATGTTAGGTGGGAGAAGGATGGGTGAGTGAGAGGGAAGGATGTGTGAGTGAGTGAGAGAGAGGGATGGGTGGGTGAGTGTGATATGTTGGGTGAGTGAGTGTGATATGTTGGGTGAGTGAGTGAGAAGGATGGGTGAGTGAGAGGGGTGGGTGGGTGGGTGAGAAGGATGGGTGGGTGAGAGGGAAGGATGGGTAAGTGAGAGGGAAGGATGGGTGAGTGAGAGAGAAGGATGGGTGAGTGAGTGAGAGGGATGTGTGAGTGAGTGAGAAGGATGGGTGAGTGAGTGAGAAGGATGGGTGAGTGACAAGTGCTATAACGACATGATTATGGATTATTATTATTTTTTTTTGCCGTACTCCAGGATAGAGTTTTACGAGTGCTGATGGAAGGTGTGTGTGTGTGTGTGTGTGTGTGTGTGTGTGTGTGTGTGTGTGTGTGTGTATGTGTATTGAAGCTTAGTAGTTATAGTGTGTGTGTGGATTGAAGCTTAGGAGTTTTAGTGTGTGTGTGTGTGTGTGTGTGTGTGTGTTGAAGCTTAGTAGTTATAGTGTGTGTGTGGATTGAAGCTTAGGAGTTATAGTGTGTGTGTGTGTGTGTGTGTGTGTGTGTGTGTGTGTGTGTGTGTGTGTGTGTGTGTGTGTGTGTGTGTGTGTGGTTTATTTGTTTTTTCTATCATTACCTCTTCCTTGTTAACCCTCCTCTCTCGCTGCATCACTGATTATAGAATGATAAAGGTATGAGAGAGAGGGAGAAAGTGAGAGAGAGGGAGAGGGAGGAGGGAGAGGGAGGAGGGAGAGGGAGAGGAAGGAGAGGAAGAGGGAGATGAAGGAGAGAGTAGGAAAGGAAAGAGGGAGTAGGCGAGGGAGAGAGATGAAGGAGAAGGTGAGAGGAAGGAGGAAGAAAGGAGAGGAAAGAGAGAGAGGAAAGATGAAAGAGAGAGAGGAAAGATGAAAGAGAGAGAGGAAAGATGAAAGAGAGAGAGGAAAGATGAAAGAGAGAGAGGAAAGATGAATGAAATAGAGGAAGGAGGGAGAGGAAAAAGGGAGAGGAAAGATGAATTAAATTTTGGAGAGACAGCGAAATTTTTTGGGGGGGATTGTCAGGGGAGGGAGAGGGAGGGAGGGGAGAGACAGAAAACGTTTATAGCATAACAGTGAGGGGAGGGAGGGAAGGTAGGAAAGGGAGGGAAGGAGGGAGGAAAGGGAGGGGAGGAGGGAAGGAGGGAGGAAGTAAAGGAGAGTAGGGAGGAGAGAAGAGGGAGGAAGAGGAAGAGAAGGAGGGAGGAAGAGGAAGAGAAGGAGGGAGGGAGGGAGGTAGGAAGGTAGGGAAGGAGGGAGGAAGTGAACGAGGGTAGAGAGGGGAGAAGAGGGAGGGAGGTAGGAAGGGGAGAAAGGAATCCAACCACACCCAAAAGAGGGAAAAAAAACACACACGTTCTCCTACACGTTAATTACCATCACAATCTCATAACAACAATTCATACCTGTATATATATTAAAAGAAAAAAACTCACGTCACGCTTATCCCCCGCTTGGACCTATATGTGGGGAAGGAGGGTAGGAGGTGGTGTTGGGGAGTGGGGGGGGGGAGGTGAAGTGTTTGGGAGGGGAGGGTAGGGAGGGAAGGTGGTGGGGGTGAAGGGTTTGGAGGGAGAAGGGAGGGAGGGAGGGAAGGTGGTGGGGGTGGGGGTGAAGGGTTTGGGAGGGAGGGTATGTGGTGGGGGTGAAGGGTTTAGAGGGGGGGTGTAGTTGGGTAAGGAGGGGGGGGGACTAGTTGGGTAAGGAGGGGGGGGGGACTAGTGGGGTAAGGAGGGGGGGGACTAGTGGGAAAAGGAGGGGGGGACTAGTGGGAAAAGGAGGGGGGGGACTAGTGGGGTAAGGAGGGGGGGACTAGTGGGGTAAGGGGGGAGGGCTAGTGGGGTAAGGAAGGAGGGGGGGGGTTTAGTGCTAGTAGTAACCATGGTATAGATAGTAACTGGAAGGGGTCAGCGGAGGGTCTGGTCTGGAAGGAAAGGGGGGGAGGGGGGAGGGGGGGGGGTCAGTGCAAACCTCTAATCAATAAACTAGTGGAGTTATCTAGTTATTATATAATTAAGCGATTAACTCTTCCACCAACGGACTAATTGCTCGATCAAATGGCCGCCAATCAAGTAATTACCGCTGGGATACTCTATAATTCAACAAAGTGATTGATCCGAGTGCGCCTCTGGGTTTTAATCAGGCACCAGTGAATTTTGACCGTGGCCGAATAGACGGGGTTCAGAAATTTGTATTTGATGGGTTCAGGATTTTTTGCCTATTTTTTTTTTTCATTTTTTTTTTTTTTTTCATTTTTTTTCATTTTTTTTTCATTTTTTTTTTTTAGGGTTAGGTGCACGGGGGATTCTCAGCTATAGTGCATGCCGCATTCCTGAAACCTGCATTGCTCATTCTTTCTCTTATTTTCTCTCTTATTCTGTCTCATTCTCCTTTTCTCTGTCTGTCTCATTCTGTCTGTCTGATTTGGGACGAGTGAAGCCTTATTTATATATACAGCCATAGGAAGCAGGATAATGTGGTTTCGTGGAGCGTATATATAATAATTAAGTACTGCTTGTGTTAGTACGCCACGGTCCTGTGTGTGTGTGTGTGTGTGTGTGTGTGTGTGTGTGTGTGTGAGAGAGAGGGAAAGAGAGAGAGAGATTGTGTGTGTGTGTATGTGAGAGAGATTGTGTGTGTGTGTGTGTGTGTGTGTGTGTGTGTGTGTGTGTGTGTGTGTGTGTGTGTGTGTGTGTGTGTGTTTTACGGGCCTTGACTGACACTACAAATATTAGCTTGAAAGTACTGAGCAAGATTGTTGAGTGAGCAAGTATGTTAAGTGAGAGAGACTGTCGAGTGGTGTGGTGAAAGGTGCGATGTGGTTTGGTGTGGTGTGGTCGGGTATGGAGTGGAGTGGTGTGATGTGTGTGGTGTGGTGCTAAGTGGAATGGTATAAGATGTGGTGTTGTGGGGTATGGTGTTTTGTGGTGAAAGGTGTGGTGTTTTGTGGTGAAAGGTGTGGTGTTGTGGGGTATGGTGTTTTGTGGTGAAAGGTGTGGTGTTTTGTGGTGAAAGGTGTGGTGTTGTGGGGTATGGTGTTTTGTGGTGAAAGGTGTGGTGTGGTGAAAGGTATGATGTTTTGTGGTGAAAGGTATGGCGTTTTGTGGTGAAAGGTATGGTGTTTTGTGGTGAAAGGTGTGGTGTGGTGGGGTATGGTGTTTTGTGGTGAAAGGTGTGGTGTTTTGTGGTGAAAGGTGTGGTGTTTTGTGGTGGGGTAAGTGTATTTTGTGATGAAAGGTGTGGTGTGGTGGCGATTAGTGTTTTGTGGTGAAAGGTGTGGTGTTTTGTGGTGAAAGGTATGGTGTTTTGTGGTGAAAGGTGTGGTGTGGTGGGGTGTGGTGTTTTGTGGTGAAAGGTGTGGTGTTTTGTGGTGAAAGGTGTGGTGTGGTGTGGTATGGTGTTCTGTGGTGAAAGGTGTGGTGTGGTGGGGAATGGTATAAGATGTGGTGTTGTGGGGTATGGTGTTTTGTGGTGAAAGGTGTGGTGTGGTGAAAGGTGTGGTGTTTTGTGGTGAAAGGTGTGGTGTGGTGGGGTGTGGTGTTTTGTGGTGAAAGGTGTGGTGTTTTGTGGTGAAAGGTGTGGTGTGGTGTGGTATGGTGTTCTGTGGTGAAAGGTGTGGTGTGGTGGGGAATGGTATAAGATGTGGTGTTGTGGGGTATGGTGTTTTGTGGTGAAAGGTGTGGTGTGGTGGGGTATGGTGTTTTGTGGTGAAAGGTATGGTGTTTTGTGGCGAAAGGTGTGGTGTTTTGTGGTGAAAGGTGTGGTGTTTTGTGGTGAAAGGTGTGGTGTGGTGGGGTATGGTGTTTTGTGGTGAAAGGTGTGGTGTTTTGTGGTGAAAGGTGTGGTGTTTTGAGGTGAAAGGTGTGGTGTTTTGTGGTGAAAGGTGTGGTGTTTTATAGTGGAATATGGGGGTTAGTGGAGTATTCGGTCTATCTCTCCACCACAACAACGAACAGATCCACGTCTTATACTTGTGGATGATAAAGAGATACCTAACAGATGCATGAATTTTTTTTATTTTTTTTTTATTTTTAATTGGAGGTTATCGATTCCTCCAGACTATTCCATTTAACACCACGTCCACCGGGGGATACTGTTGCTTGACACGGTTTGGAGAAATCAGCATCCCTCAGGTTTGGTCTCAGTACATGACCACCATTAAGGGGGAAGTTTTGTGTTGGTAATTCTGGAGCAACTGAATCATCCAAACTATTTCAAGCAACAGAATATAATTATTTTTGCTCCTCTGGTCGTGTTTCCTAGCATACTTTGGAGGAATCAAGGCACTCCAATGTACCAAAAAAGAATTACCACCTTAAGGCAGTAATTTCTTGTGGTCGATTTTGAGGGCTACCTATTCCTACAAACTATGCAAAGAAACAAACTACTTCAGTATATGAGTAGGGGATTTGTTTTCTTGTAGTGTTTGGAGAAATTAGTAGCCTTCCAGTTCGTCCACAACACACGACTCCCATTAAGGGATTACTCCTCCCAGGGATTGGCTACACAGACGTTGTTAGCGTGACGAGTGGGTGGAGGTGTGGGCTGGGGGACTGGGGTGGGTTTGGGAGGGAGTTAGTGGGTGTAAGAGAAAACAAGTGGGTGGGTGGCAAAGAAACAAGGCAGAGACAACTAGTAATAGGAGAATAATAATAGTGGAAACAGGATGGGCTGGTTACACAATTGGTTAGCGACAAAATACAAGAGCTGGGACGAACACCAAGAATGAGTTGAGGGGAAGAAACTATTTTACATATTATTTCAATTTTTCTACAGTGCACATAGACTTCAATCAAGCACGTTACCGGGGCACAGGTCACCAATTAATCATTATTCACTAGCTAACACACACACACACACACACACACACACACACAGGTCAGGGCTTGAGGAGCATAGTAACGTTCAATTTATGTGTGTATCCCAGGTCGAGGTCCATTCCCACCCACCCCGTCACTTCTTCCTCAACCCCACCACTGTGTGTGTCTCAAGTGGCCGCTGAGGGATGCTTTTCCAGAGTGTAAATAAAGCAGTGCCCTCACCCTAAATATAGATGTACAAGGCGTGTAAATAGACAGGCATTCGAAGCACTCACAGGCAGGGTAGTAATAGTAGTAGGAGGAGGAGGAGGAGGAGGGGTGTGAATATAGAGAGGCAGGCATTGTGTGTTGAAGGGGATGGGGTTGACTGGGGGAGGGTAGGGGATTGAGTGTGTGTGTGAAGGGAGAGAGAGTTGAGTGTGTGAGGGGTGAGAGTTGAGTGTGTGAGGAGAGAGAGTTGAGTGTGTGAGGGGTGAGGGGTGAGTGTGAGAGGTGAGAGTTGAGTGTGTAAGGGGTGAGGGTTGAGTGTGTAAGGGGTGAGGGTTGAGTGTGTGAGGAGAGAGGGTTGAGTGTGTGAAGTTGAGGTGAGTGTGAGGTTAAGGGGTTGTGTGTGAGAGAGAGAGTGTGTGAGTTGGCAAGGGAATAAATGAGCGCGAATGAGTGAGATAGTGAGTGGGTAAGCGAGCTAGTTTATAAGTGAGCGAGGGGGTGAATAAGCGAGCGAATAAGTCAACTGTATAGGGAGTGAGTATGCCAGGGAGGGAATGAATAAGCGAACGAGGGAGTGACTGAGTAAAAGAGTGAGTAAGCAAGAGAGTGAGTAAGCGAGAGTGTGAGCAAGGGAGTGAGTAAGCAAGGGAGGGAGTGACTGAGTAAAAGAGTGAGTAAGCAAGAGAGTGAGTAAGCAAGAGAGTGAGTAAACGAGAATGAGTAAGCGAGAGTGTGAGCAAGGGAGTGAGTAAGCAAGGGAGGGAGTGAGTGATTATTTCTGGGGCCACTCAACACCAGCAATAGTTCAGCTCCTGTCTTCACCTTACCATAACAAAGAGAGGTGGGGGCACAAATATATCTCTGACTGAGGTTACCATGCCACCCTACCCTTGCCCCGCCCTGCCCTGCCCTGCCCTACCCTCAATCTACCCTTCCCCTGCACTGTCGTTCCCTGCCCTACCCAACCCTATACCCACAATTTACCCTACTTTTGCAATGCCTACCCTACCCTTGCCCTGCCTTTCCCAGCCCTGTCATAGCCTATCCCCAATCTGCCTAGCTGCCATGCCTTACCTACCCTCAATTTATACTCTACCCTTGCCCAACCTTGCCCTACCCTATCCCCAATCTGCCTAACCTACCCTGCCCTCCCCTGCTTTACCCTGCCCTACCCCCAATCAATCTACCCTGCCCTTGCCCTGCCTGCCCTGCCCTGCTCCTACCCCCAATCTGCCCCTGCCCCCACCGTATCCCCAATCTATATCTATCCAACCCCACCCAAGCTCGCTGAGTGAAAACAGATCTGGCCCATGTAGATAAGAAAGGTGCCGCTGACAGTGTGTGTGTGTGTGTGTGTGTTAATATTCTCTCTCTCTCTCTCTCTCTCTCTCTCTCTCTCTCTCTCTCTCTCTCTCTCTCTCTCTCTCTCTCTCTCTCTCTCTCTCTCTCTCTCTCTCTCTATCTCTCTCTCTCTCTCTCTCTCTCTTCTCTCTCTCTCTCTCTCTCTCTCTCTCTCTCTCTCTCTCTCTCTCTCTCTCTCTCAAGTTCATATCAAACCCCACCTACACACCTGTTTCTATCTTTACACACACACACACACACACACACACACACACACACACACACATACAACATTTAGAGAGAGAGAGAGGGAGGAGCAGATCTAGTTTTGGGAAATTGATGAAGGGATAAAGGGTGCAGTTACAGAAAGGGGAGAGAATAGGAGAAAGGAGAGAAGAGGGAGAGGAGACGGGCAACGAGGGAGGGTGAGGTGTAAGTAGTGAAAAATAAATG